>VZRM01003891.1:532787-601052 GCA_013397955.1 Grantiella picta
AAAAAAAGAGTAGCAGAAATTTTCAAGAAGAGAATATTCAACAGGTGGATATTTGGAGGTTTTCAGTTACACTGCACATGCAGTGGTTTGGAGAAGAATGGGCTCAGGCACACACAATTCCACCATGGTCACAAACTGGAGAAGACAGCAACCATGGATCACCCCACAACACGCTGGCAACTGTAGCAGACTCTGAGGTCTGCAGATGCATAGGGCAGAGAGCTAAGGGCTCACCATATTACAAGGGGCAAAGGATAAAAAAAAAAATACCCCTCCAAGCTCACAGAGCAATACAAGAGCATGTCCATTTGCAGAATGCCACACATCTTTTCCTCCCAGGTGCGTTGACAGCACTCCGTAACAATCCAATCTGATGAGCCCACACCAGATGAACAGCCTGTGCTATCCCCACGTGCTATTGTTCACATACAGGACTTCTTCCTCACTTGGTTTAAATACACAACATGGGAACTCTTGACGCAAACAGCCTTTGTTCCTTCGTCACAAGATTTGCAACATTAACTAATTAACCATAAATATGTGAAGTGCAGCTCATAACATTGTTTCCCCTAGACCCCTTCATTGCTTTCAAACTTGTGTTTTATCTGAATGGCTTTTTCCCAGCAGCTCCCAAATTAAGCAAGGAAGCAAGTCCAACACATTCAAGGTCACCGCATGTCTGATTACACTGATGGTTATAACTTCTTGTGGTTTTCCACCTTGAGAGGGCAGGAAACTAAAGGTCTTCTGGGTAATTAAATGCACATGTAGAAACAATAAAATACACCCATAAAATGATTAGTGCCAAGCTTATTCATGCAGACTACTTTGCCAGAAATGGCAGCTAGCTCTAAGTGTTCCTAGACACCTTTTGCCTCTTTTTATTTTTTTTTTTTTGTTTCTTTTTGGTAGTTTTGTTTTGCTTTTTGGTGGGCTTTTTTAAGTGCTACAGGGGTGTGAACAATCAATGTCCCTAGAAGCCACCACAGCAAAAAGCAGGAAAAAAGACATCTGAAGTTATTTTCAATGTGCAACTGTGTTGATATTACGGTGCTATCTGCAGGCACTGCATTCTTCACTCATTCCTGGATCACTGTTTAACACAACAACAGATGAATAATGAAAGACACTCTTTGTTGTCATTTCTACCTAACACTTGTTAAACAAAAGATGTTACCAACAGGTTATTCTGAACAACAGATGTGCCAAATCAAGCAGAGAAAAGGAGAGAATCTCTGAAGGACAGTTCGTCCATTTCTCATGTAGCTGCTGTCCCAAAATACCACCTCATTGTTGTGTCATTTGAAAAGGCACTTATAAACTATGATAAATTATTTGCTACCGCAGAGGATGGTAAGAAAGCACAGGGACTCCACTGAAACAGACATACTTCAAGCATAGCCAGACTGGAAAAATATACTCTCCTTTGTGCAACTCAGAAGTCTTAAGAAATTAAACAACTGAAAAAAACTAGATAGGGGATTGCAAAGTAACACCACACTAGTTTGCTAGGGATTGGTGGGATTCCTATGTGTCATCAGGACCTCTTCTAGGCATCAGAGAGCAACAGACATAATAAAAGACTTGAACACTAAGGTAGCCTTGGGAAGAAAGCATTTAACTTCCCACTTCTCTCACGAAGAATTGACTGTCTGTGATCACCCTTCAAAAATGTCCCAAATATATTTTTAAAAAACCTAGAAAAAGTCTTTCTGTAGCATTTTGTCTTTTTTGAGGACTGGGTTTTGTTGGTTAATTTTTTTTGCTCATTATCTGAAAGATACAAGAGCTGAACTTGAATGCATTCCCAAAGTTCTTCAAAGAGACAAACACAAGCATGTATAACTTACCTAAGGATGATTTTCAATAGTTGAACAATTTTCCTTTGGCTTTTCAACCGTTAGCATGCATTTATTTTGTGTTGCTTGTTTCATTACTACAGGGAAAAGTTCACAATTGCTTAAACTGAGCAGATTGTTCTAGAAAGTCTCATCACGAGACAAAGGCTGCTGGAATTTCTACTTGCTTTTCCTTTTCTCTCCCTATGTACACTCCCTTAAAAGAAAAATGGACGCTGAAAATAGAAAACAAATGCTAGGCAAAACATAATTTAGCTTATTGCGCTCTGGTTTAATGTTTTTTTAGAGAAGTAATTTTTTTAAAATCTAACACTTTGAGTCAGTTTTCACCATCAGCAAGACTCTCTTTACAAGAACCTTAATAGGGTTTCTGGTTCTAATTACCTGAAGAATAACAAACCATAGCTATTGAGCCTAGATTATTTCAATGTAAGTTTTTCTTTCTCCCTCTAAATTTGTCACCTCAGCTACTGTACACCCTGAAACTAGATTTAAACATAATTGTTTGCCATCATCCCAAACAAATGGGAAAAATCAATTATGCCTGAAGATTACACAATGACAGGTAACCGTCAATGTTTTAACTGTCGAGATTTAAACCAACAACATTAATGATTTCAGTCTTAGTGTAGCTTGGCAAGAAAAATCACTATGTGGCAAAATCAGAACATTCCAGATATTTAGTATATGTACTAGACAAACAAACAAAGCAAAGAATAGGTTCACACAGGGACTCAAACTCTGTTTACACACAGGAGGAGCTGATGGTAGTATGACCAGCAGTTAAGAGGTTCATACATTGATAAGTGATTTAGGCTGAGGCTTCACAGCTGCAGAGAGCACTGCAATAATCCCCAAGTGAGAACTACCACTCCTATTCAAGTAGCTCCAGAATTTGGAATAAAGATGTCTTTTGATTTTAAGGTGCAGTGATGCAGACAGCAAATTCAAGCTTAGAATGCTTTCAGATGTGTGTAATGGGAGAGCAGGGAAGATGATAATCAACCTAATTAAGAGTTCCACTGCAATTGTATACATATGCAAATCTATTTTACAGGTAGCACAGAAATTTAGAGCACTGTATTCAAGCTGAGTTAAGAAAACCCTCTGTCAGCCAGCAAAAAGTTAGCTATGTGCCATACTGAGCACACAGGACACGCACAATGCCCAGTCACCAGCAAGTAAGTAAACAGTTACTGTGGTTTAGGGACTCAGAGGTTTTAAAGAGATGCGAGAGACTGTACAAGCAAAAATTAATGACAGGTTCTGGGCTTCTTTAAGGACAACCTTGGCAGAGTATTTTTCTTGGAGGAGGAGTTAGTTTGATTTTTGGGGCCTCTTATTTACTGAAACTTTAGACTAACTAGAGAGATGGCTCCTGCCAGCTGCCTGAAAACCGCATAGTACTAGATTCATAAAAGCCTTCTTCACACACCTGAAATCACAGCTTTTAAATGGCTCATGAGTTAGAGGATTATAAAAGAATGCAGGCAGCAGTCTTTAGGTGCAGTAGCTCCATTCAGCAAACACTGAGGAGGCTTTCCAAGCTATTACACCCCTGCCTCAGCCTCTACTCACACACTGGAGACTTTCTATGCTATGGAAACACATGGGGGTTGTAAAAGAAGAATGATAAACAAGTGCTTCTCAGTGTGTTACTGCAGTTATCTGGCCAACAATGTTTTGAGAGCTTGGAGTGCTCTACATTAATAACCTACCTGTTGGGTTAATTTCACCACCACACTTATAACTTATCTGTTTAACTTCACTGCTTTAGCTGGTACTACACAAACCTCTGCCCCTTCTTCACTCTAGATTTCTCCTCAGCTTTCAATTTCCTCCTATTCTGCCTAAGAAATGCATCACACAATCACAGAGCAAGAGTGCACTAGGCAGGCCCTTGACTCACAGGTCAAGATGACGAAAAACAAACGAGAGTGCATCTCATCAAAGAATGAAGTATGCTTAAGTACTCTCTGAATGAACACTTATACAGCAATATTTTATTACTCTTTTTCTAAATACTCAGCATTTCAAATATTGTATCACCCTGAAATCAGCAAGACATCCACCTACAGAGAATTAAAACTGAAATACAAGTTAACACAAAAAGAAAAGTAATCTCTGAAAGCAAAACAGATTGTCCTGCTGAACTCCCTGGAAAAGCTTAGAAACTGAGTTTCTCAGAAGTCCCATCCTTCTGTGGGAAGTGGCTGGGCTGCAGGGCTCCACATTCCCCAGGACACAGGCTTCAACTCACTGAGCTGGCTCCAAACAAGGTTCCTTTCATAACCATCCACCACTAATGTCTTTTAGTTGCTCATGACACTTTCTGTCAATGCACTGCACTCTGTTTTGAAAGGATGTGCTCCAGCCTTAAAGATAGTTCTGCTTGAGGCTAGCAAAAAAAAGAGCAATTAATGTGGAGGCTGTCTCACGTTACACTTCATCAGGAGACTGCAGCATGATCCCTATTATTTATTGTTTGCATTGCCCTAGTACTTAGCAACCTCCACCATGTAGCAGTGTGGTTTCTTGGTAAGCACTGCACACACATACACACAAAAAAAAAAAAAATAGATGGCAACCTCATAGTAAAGTTGTTTGAAAGATCAGCTGTGCTCAAAGTAGATTACAGAACATCTAGTATCATTACAGGACTGGAAGACTGGGTGCCTTTCAATAGGTGCCAACATTTACCCAATTATTCAAAACAGGTATTCACAGCTATGTGCACCATACCTTCTGCAGAGCTCATACTCCTTGAACTCCCAACAAGTCTGCTGGCTAACAAGGCTGGGTATTTGTGTTACACACTGGGTTAAGGAGAGATTTTCCAATCTAGGAATGGTGCATGCATTAAGCATTAAAGTTTGCTCTTCAGAGTTTATTTCCACAGCAGAGCTTACAAGCAATTCAAAAGGCATTTGGTTGTCAAGCTGCTCACAATAGAGAATTGCTGCACTGGTTATTTTATGGTAATTGCATAGCAGAGATCTGGCACCTTGATTAAAAAGCCACTCCCATTTCATGAGTAACAGGAACTGCTTGTTGCAGACAAAACTACAAATCCATTCCCTGGCTGGAGTTGTGAGTGCTTAGAAAGATTTTTTTTTTTTTTCTTGCGAGGTAAACATTTGCTATTTCATGAGAAAAATAAAAGCTAACAAATAAGAGGAAAGAGTAAAGAAAAATCAAGGTGAGAATGACAAAATCCATACCTCCCATGCCTAAGCAAAGGCAGCAGCTAACACTGCCAGGATACTCTGAATTAAAAGACTCGAACTGCTGACTGGTGACTTGAAAACCAACTGGTTCCAGTTCCTGCTTCTGTTTAATCACACAGAAGTAGCCAGCCAGCAATAGCCTGGCTATGCATTATTTCAGTAGGCGTGTTCCTCTCCATAAGCTAACTATAGACACACCAGTAGCTCAGCATTTCATCAGCCAAGGCAGTTTCAACCATGAAATTCCTCATGCAGGAGGAAAAAGAAAAAAAGAAAAAAGAAAACAAACAAACAAACAAAAACAAACTAAAAAAAAACCAAAAAGCCCTCAAAAAAACCAAAAACAAAAACCAAACAAAAAAACCAACCCACACAAATCCTGGCAACTGGCAACAAGGAAAAGCAGCTTCCTTCCAGTTCAAGTGTGGACAGACTTTACCACACAAAGTAAACAACTGCTCTCGCTTCTCATTGCTGCTTTTCCTAATCTGATACACAACTGCTCTCCCAAGAGTCCAGAGAAGTCCAGACACATACATGTGTGTACAAAAAGAGAAACAAGAATGCTGAAGGAAAAAGAAGAGTTTCCAATGAAGAAAGATACATACACAACAATAACAAAATGAGAGAAATAGTTGTTTCTTTGCTACTTCACCTACCAGAAGTATAGGAGTTTGTAGGAGAGGCAACGGTATCCATTCTCTACATATACATGTGGGGCACCAAAATGAAGATGCCCTTATTATCAGCTCTTTTAGGTGCCAACAGGACAGTTTTACACATTAGTTTTGTTCCTCTTCCACAATTTCTTTGGCAATTGACAGTTGCCAACAAATTACCTATCAAAACAAGGAGCTTCCTTGACCATTCCAGCAAAAGGACGAAGCATTGAAGGCAAACAGCCAGTCACATTCCTAGAATTGGTTATTTCTGGTCAAGTGTCATTAAAGACTTTCAAAGCTGCTACAGAGTGAATTCAGGTCTCATTCCAAGTCAGCTAGGGACATTCCAACATATCTTTCATATCCATGTGTGAAAACTACAATAGAAATAGATGTGATACATCTGCTACTTAAAGAGTAGACTGGAGATCAGAGAAGTAGTTTCCATTTCAGCAACTCCTGATCAACTAACTGCTGTCAATCTGCTCCCTGGCAGCTGCCATAAAATAAACTTTTTTTTTTAATATCACCTTCTTGTTTTAAAGTTGCAGTTCCAAAGTAACTTTCAAGCTAAAATCCAAGGAGTTTTCTTACTACTATTTTGTTTAAAAGTAGCTCAAATGTACTTTTAATTGCATTTAAAAATGCTTGCTTGGCATTTCAAAAACCTGCACATCTACCATTTTCTACTGATCCACTTGCAAACCCACATGGTATTTGACAACTGCTCAAATCCAGCAAGCTGACTTCAAAATCAAAATCTCACAGCCAAAGTCATCTACAAAAGTTGATGCAACTGTTAAAAGTGATTTTATCTCTGGGCTGGTTCCCTAAAGGTGGCATGAATTTTGGCGAATAGTCCTGAATACAGGACCATTCCGTGAACACTAACTCTGAAGTTTTTCTATTTTTAGTGTAAATGCATAAGCACTACTGCAATGTTTAAAAATGAAATCTAAAAGGATTAGGTAATGAAGGACTCAGTTTCAACAGCAATGAAAAGTAATGACAATATAGCAGCATCTGTAACCCATAATCTATAAACCCCAGTTTTCTAAAATTCAACATCCTCACATTGTCCTATGATATTCCAGTCAATCTGTTTTTCACACTCCATTTTGCATTTCTTTGACTGCTGGATTCAATAGTTCAGCCTGAGTTCTTCCTGAAAAAAAAAGAATTTCTACTGAATTTAATTTTGCATTCAGCAGGACGTTGCTGGCCAGAAACATCTCTGCAACACTGTCAGAGTTGCTAACACCAGATGACATTAAACAAACGGCAGCCCTCCACTGCCCAGCAATTAAAACTGATAAGAAGCCTGTGTTCTTCAGGACTTCTTTTCAAGTCTAACAGAAAGCTCTGGAATTGCCAGCCGCTGGAGGTTTTTATGGCTTTGCTTTTTATGAATGCACAGTCTAGCAGGCGATAAGCGCTTTTGTGCACTTGGCTGGTGTTTGCCCATGATCACGACTGGTGATGGGGGTTTATTGGTGCGAAAGATGCCAACAACACTCCAAGGACAGACTGGGACATTCCAGCACTTGTCAGAGAGGTGCCAATTTGCCCCTAAATCAAACATGCCACAGCAATGCTGATAACAGCTTTCGACGCGGGTGCCAGAGGAGAGAGCAGTCAGATTGTGTTATTTACCACATCTAGAACAAACAGCCTCCAACGTCCATTGAACTTGTGACTCAGGGGTTAAGAAAGCTAAATACCTTATTTATGATACAGTTGTCAGCCAGTCCCCAGTGCCACTGCATTCACATATATGCAAGGATGCTGAAAGAAAAGCACTCCAAGGTACCTGTGCAGTGCCAGAGGTAAACCCAGAAGTACAGGCTGGCTACCTACGTGTACTGCCACTTCATCCTAGAGGCCATAAACATTCCCACAGTACTAGATGATGTAAGGACACGTAAGGCATGAGGATCCCCGCTCTAGAAGATCATTCTGCAGCACAGAGCAGTGTATCTATCCTGTTAAGTGCAGTCACAACCTCTGTCAGGCTTTGGTGCCAATATCTGCTAGAATTGTTGGTGCCTACCTATGCTAATAAGCCCTTTGCCAGCACAGGCATAACTCTACACTGCTGCAGCTATCAAGCTTTTGGGCCAGAAACAGCTCACACCCCGTCAGTTGGCACAAGTGCATGGTTTGCACATACGTTTCCTATACTTCAATGCTTAACACAGCTTCATCTGGGCTGATCTAGAAGGCCCAGCTCAGTTGTAATACACATGTAGGTCTAGGAGAGCAGCAGAGACACATCTTTTAAAGCCATCTGGAGCAGTATCAAATTTAGTAGAGAAATGAAGTGGAGAGGAGGTTACAGCCAGTAACTCTCATGGTTTCATTCAGGTCCATGGGATGTTGACAGAGCTCATCTTGTCCACTTCTTTTCTGTAGCCAAAGGGATATAGGGCAGTCAGTAAAATTGGAAGAGGAGTTAAGAGGAAGAAGTACATTTGCAGGTGGTCCTTGTTCCTTAACATTTAGGCACACACATTTTTCTCCATTTCACTCTATGAATTCAATTTTATTTCAGCTCATTACTATAAACCAGTAAAGTTTACACTTTGGGAACGAAAGCACACATTGCCTGGCTTTCCCATGACTACTTATCTTCCTTGCATTGCAATTGCAGTGTTGTTCCTACAAGTATCCTGTAAAAACCATTTCATTCTTCCCTACATTTATCACAGGATAAGGGAAAGTGAAGAAACTACTTTTATTACCATGCCATATCCTAACTAAACCACTTATTCAAAGCAGAGTTTAATTGCCAAATACCTTTTAAAAGACATGCCCAATAATACCAGTTTTATTTCACAAGGTATGCGCTAATCTCAGTGGTGCAGCCAAACTTTATTCTGGTTAATCATTTGCTGCCTATGGGACACTTTACTCCAATTGATTTAATTTCTGGCTTCGGTTCCTGTCCTAAACTGGCAAAAGTTTCCCATGGCTGTGGTATTTCACAACCACTGGTGACTAAAATGCAACAGAATACAAAGTCTCTTCTACACACCAAAACGGCTGAGATGCAGGAAGGATGGGGAGCAGGCAAAAAGAAGCACCATGTGAAAAGAAGGGTGACAATGAAGTCTGCTTCACACCAACTGATGTGGTGTTTGAGGGCGATGAAGAGAGACTGCAATTCCAATGAACACACAGCACTTCATTTTAGCAATCAGACAGAAGCAACATTGGACAGCATTTGTTACAGGGGGGTGGAGGAAATGAAAGATACACATGGCTGTGGGTTTTGACCAGTTCACATGGACTGCTAGCACACATTGTATAAACAGACTGATTTCCTCCAAGTACTCAGAAACAGTTTGATTACTTACCAAGCCATTTCCAGCAGAATTCCTAAAGAAAAGAATCCCATGGCACTTTGTGTATATTATTTTAATAAAAACAAACACAGATCATATACAGATTTCCTGAAACAAATGCTGTTTCTTTCAAGAGAAAGGCATCTGATACAAAACTTTGCTCAGAAAAAGCAGATAGCCTCAGCAGAGACTAACATCTACTATCAAAACCTTCTTGAATGTTATCTCCACTCTTTCATGCAAGAGGTAAAAGATAGTGTCCCTTAACTCCTACAGATATAATCCACTGAACATTTCTGGAGATCTCAAAGTACAGCACATTCTTCCAGTCAGCTCAGTTTCTCTATTTCACTGTACAGTGAGAGTTGATGGATGTATAATGTTTCCTTTTAAAGCCACACAACAAAAGACTGCCACAGAAGTCATCAGGAGATAACCTCCGCGTTTGAAAACCAGAGTGCAATAAGCAATTCACACACCCAAAAAGGGCCAGCATTAACACAGCACACTCACAGCCTTGCATTTGCTGCAAAACCTGCAGGATATCAAAGCTCTGTTTTCTCCCTCAGTCTTGTAACATTTTTCTCATTTCTGTGGTTCAAACACATAGTTGCCCAAGTAAGATCATGTCATAAAGTTAAATAAAATCTACAAAGAGCTGTCTTGAATGAAAAGAACTATGAAGGCATACAGTTGACATGACTGTAACACTTAGATGTCTGTGCCTGTCATATTTCACATGCTGTTGAAACAGGATGCTCAGACAGCTTAGTGCTAGGATGCTGGATGACCTGTTGACATAGAAAACATCAAGTGAGCAGGTTTATTTTGTGTGAATTGCTGAGCGAACCAATTATCAATACTTTCTGGGTCACAGGCAAGATAACAGCATACAATCACATGAAGTTTACTCACACTGCAGTAAAGCAATACATGCTTAGTTATTTACTCATTTTCAGTTTTGACTACATTTAAGTGTCTTCTAAGACAGCTGAAAAACAAATAGCCTTAATTAGATCTATTTAGGATGAATATTAGGGGAAAAAAAAGGACCTAGTTGCTGAGGTTTGTAAAGATCAGATAAAGCCACTGCTGTACAGAATACAAACACTACTGATTCTTAGCAAGATCAGCATATGACATTCTCTATTTCTGGAACCCACAGGATGGAAGATCTTTGCTCTTGTCTCTTCCCCTATTATCCACTGCCCTGCACAAATAATTGGTCACAGGCATTTGAAAGGTGTAAGAATGAGATTAGCAACAGCAACCATTTCCTGCATTTATTCTCCTTTGCTCTACTTGTCAACATCCGCACAAGAGAAGAGGCACCTTTACTTCAACTCTTAAGTTTGACTGCGGTGCCCTCAAGGGTTATTGTGAAAAAGAAGACTCTAGCCAATTCTAGCCCACGTTTGGATGACATGGGGAAAAGGATAGCTGTTGCAGGAACAAACATATTCTTTGAAGACAATTCCTTACTTTGCAGAAAGGAAAATAAATTCACTGAAAGGACCTAAGCCTTTGTACAAGGGATGAGCATGGGCTCTGTAATCCTTGCTTCTGCTATGAAGCCTGGTGTCTTTGGAGAGAATCCAAGGAAGTTACCTGATGGGTGATACATATTCTGTCCTCAAACTGTGACCCAATTTTCTGTACTATCCAACTCATATAAAAGTATGCAATAGTAACACCGCAGTGAAAAAATATTAAAAATTGAAAAAAGTTGAATATGCCCCCAAGATTTCAGGGATTCATTCTAGGTTTGCAGAGGAGACAAGCAACTTCAGAGCATTGGATTTCTACACATCCAAGCCTGCCCAGTATCTTGTGTCAGTCCCAGCTGTCTGACAGTGAACAGCTTATTGCAAGGGTGACCACACTCCGGTCTCAACAGAGAGGACAAGCCTGTGTTCTTGCCTAGTCTAAAACACATGCAGGTGGGAAGGGACTAAGGGAAGACCACTAATTTTTAGAAATCTACAACAAAACTACTGGTGAGATGGTAAAAAACCCTGCATACAAATGTGACTTGATTTAACTTATTTACTACAGGCAAGAGACAACAGGCATCTGGACAAAGTAAAAGTTTATACAGAATTAGCACTGTAAGATGCTTTTTGTTTCAGTAAAAAAAAAGTCTTAAATAAAATAATTTTAAATTATTTCTACACATCCTGTGCACAATGCCTGGCAAGTAGTTTCAATTGCCCCAATTTTGGAGAAGATTGTATATTAGCTTTTCTCTTTACTAGTTGGTCCTCACGTTTCATCTTTAGTAATTACTCCCACTAGAAAGCAAATAGCTGCTCACATAGTTAAGTTAAACACATAATGATAACTTCTGAGGAATCAAACCAAATATTACGCCAACAAATGTATCATATTTCCTATTATTGCAAAAGAAAATGTATGCTCTATTTTTTGGGAGGATGTGTTAAGAGTAAAATTAATAGATTATAATCAAGAGCACAACTTGTTAGGATAAACAAAGATATTTTCTACTATTCCAAGATCTTAGTTCACTAAAAACACTACATTCCTCATGTGAAATAAATACTCGTGTAGTTATACAACAAAGCATTTACTTTTTAAATTAGCTCAGCAGAATGTAAAGAGGGATTTTATAGTTAGGAGTAAAAAATTCAGTTTTCTATTACTAATGTGACAAAACTGTGTTGTCAAATGAGGTCTCATAGATCCACTGGCATTAGCAAAACAGATGTGAGATGTATGTTCCTACTGAGAGCTGTAATATGAAATTCAAAGATCCAGAACAGTATTTGCAGAAACAGAGGAAACTTAAAAGGATCCAGAAGCCTGTCCTGCGTTTATTTTGACTTTGGTTAGCATTTTTTGTAAAATTTTAAAGCATCACATCGATTGTGAAGAATATACGAGAAAAAATGAAAACACCTACTCTGGGCACCTCACCAGGAATATCTAAAGCCCACCTAACAACTTGTAGTATAATTTAATATTTTTGGCAGTTTGTCACTTTCCAATTTATAAAATTCCAAGGCTGCAGATTGGTGCTTGATGTATTCCTTGCAAAAAGTACCTGACATTTTTTTCTTAAACTCAAAAAAGAGTCAGTCAGTTTTGAGCAAAGGTGCGTTCATTATTCTACTCAACTGGCAGTTCTAACACTAAAGCAGTTCAGAGAAAAAAACCTGGTTTTGTCATAGTGGTTGCACTAAGCTTTAATAAATCAGTGGTTTCCCCTGTGCTTACGTTTTATTGTAATGTTTCCAGGTTCCACATTTTCTGTTGTAAAGTGTGGCTGTTAAGGAAGGAAACCACCATTTAGGAAATGTGGGACAGTATTCTTGTGTTTTTTGGGGTTTTGTCGTTGTTTTGGGGGTTTTCATTGGGTTTCGGTGTTGTTTTTATTTTAAACTACTTACACTATACTTACTCTCCTACTCATGCCCTGCTTTGCACTGTGTGTAGTTTCTTACAGCTCTTTGAACATAGAAAATAGAGCTATGTACATACTGTACATACTGTACTGTGAAGTAGGAAAAAGAAGAAAATCCACATATCCTCAAAAACGGCTCATGTCGGACAAGGAAAAAGCTCACACCAAGCACCTCTCTAGTGCTCCAGGTGTGCACATTCTGGAAGCCAGAGAAAACTCTTGATTAAAGCAGCTTTAGAATTTTCTATTTTAAAAAAATCACTGTCAAAAACATACAGCAAAATTAATATTAAATTTGATTACTAAAGCACTGAATACTCCCGCTGTAATTATATATAGAGAGATAAATATACTCTCACACATATATCTTCATAGTAAGAGGTAAAAATACATCAACTCCTACTGTAAGCAGAAGCTTGCACATGCTTGTGCTCTCCCACTGCCATGACTGGCATTATAATGGTTCTCACAGGCCATTATGCCAGATGAAGCGTGACTGCATGAGGACAGTTAGTACCTCACCTAAACCCCCCCCCCTACACATTCTGCTGTAACTCAGCCTCCCCACCAGGTTTATTTGCATCTGGCAAGTCTCCAAGACGTTTGAAACATGCTGGACCTCTTGTTGGCAGGCAGAAAACACCTTGCCCCCAACAAGACACTGTTTTCCATCTGGAACTGAATGAGCAAGCGTTCACAGCTTTTGTGCTCAGCCACTAATGCACATTCAACAATCTATTAACACACAAAATTAATGAGGTACTGGCAAGTTTAAAGTCAGCTAAGGGCTGTGCCTGTGCATAGCTCCCTACAGCATATGTTGGCACTGTTGTTTGTAATACATCCAGCGCTCAGGCATTTGGAGCTCAGCCTAATTAGTTAACTGCAATTGAATCTCAGCTCTAGCCTTGATTAAGCTGCAATGAAAGTTTTGAAAGAGGCCTATATACAGAGCCTTGCACATTTTTTCCCTGGAACTTGAAGAGCCAGGGAAAAGAGTTGTGCCAGAATTGCCCAACCAGCCTTTTGAGAGATACACAGAAATGTGAATACTGCACTTCCTGGTTTTCTTAAGATCATTCACGTGCAACTTTTAAAGGTAGGATAATTCTTTTCCTGGAGGAAAGCAAACAAGAGAGCAGGACCTGAAATGTAATTCTGGAAGGATGACAGGAAAAGAGAGAAGGCCTATCCCAGGAAAGCCTACCCAAACTGAAAAAATGCATAACTTCTATGTTATGAGCATTTCACAGTTCTTTATTTCTCCACTGCACACAACCTGTCTTCACTAAGCATTAGTGTTGGCCAGTTCACAGTCTTCTGCTTCTACTGGTTACTAGAAAAGCGAAACATGAGTACAATTACAAAGCCTTTTTCTCTACCCACAGAACTTCTTTGACTCAATGAATTTTTTTTCAAGTAGCCAACCATACCCCACTATGCATTTCATAACAGAAATTGGATTCACACAATTATTGCTAGAGATGCCTTCAAAAGGCATTTTAATTGGAAGACACCTAGCTTTTCACCTTGCTTCCCCTTCAACAATCAAACTACATTTCCACAGTAATTCTCATGCAGCAATCACTGATTGAGACAAATAATGCAAACATGGTGGGTAAGTCAAAGTGGCTTCCAAGCATTAACTACTAGTGCTGGCATTGAGAGGATCTGGTTTCTCATACTGCTTTTCTTTCTGAAGACAGTAAATTACTAAGTAAACTTGGATAATTATTAATATTATTATTTTTAGCCAATGCAGTTATTTGGATCTGCATTTCTTAACCTAGGAAATTCTACTGTCCCAGTGGGAGAGAGAAATGGGGAACTGCATCTGATCACTCAAAGTCTTCATGGCACAAAACTTGGACTGGTTTTGGTCACAAGATAGCCAGACAGCCCACAGCAAAAATGAAACTTCAGACAAGCTACAGATTGGGAAAAAGGGCAAGAGTGGGAAGCTCTGTACTGGCCAACCCAAGTACCATCTCAATCACACAGGTCCCAGAGAGGCACCTTCTCACAATATCGTAGCTAAGGGGCTATAGAGCAGCACGCAGCAGGTAAGGAGGGAGCAGAAAATCCCTTAAGTCACTGCTTGATCTCACCTGCAGCCAAAATCTGCCAAGAGGCCAAGCTTCAGTAGCTGGCTGATCAGCACACAGGGCTGCCCCTGCAGCAGCAACTCTTAAACATGAGCACACTGTCTTAAATGCACAACCAGCTACAATAATTGGGCAGGAAAATGGTCTTTGCTTCTCTCTGGGAATACCTAAAGCTACCTTTCCAATCCCTTTTCCTCTGAGATAAAACTGTTACCAAGCACATTGATAGGTACATAGCGTTAGGTTGCAAAGATGTTCGCTCTGCTCAAATTGGCCTCAACTATACTACCTCAGTCTTGATGAGACAAAAGAAAAAGTTAAACCTGGGTCTTCTTGCTATTGACAGCAGAAAAAAGAATATGAACAGGATCACATTATTTTTCTTTCCTTCTACTTAGAAATCCATGCTTACTTTGGAGGGTTTATGTCTCCTTTTTTTAAAAAAGAAATAATAATTGAATGTCTCATTTCAAACCACAAAAATCTCTAAACATAAAAACGCTCATGCCAAACCAGTACTTTGGTTTGCAACTTTTTTCAGTCTGAAAGAGAAGACATGTGTTAGCACACGCACACACTAATTATTTAATGGATCTTTTTTCTTTCTCAACAGTTTACACAAGTATGAACCAGAAGTTTGGAAGTATGTTTGCAGCATGTCTGGAAACATGGCAAAAATAGGATTTTAAGTTGGAGTTATGTTTTTTCCTCACAATGTAACGTATGTAAAGAGCACTGTGTAAACACTGCATTGCCTTTAATAATAATTCCTGTGAGTCCTGATTCAGGCAACTGGAATATTCTATCTACCCTCACTTCCTATCTTTGAGTGCACACACATGCAGCCATGCTTCTGAGACTGCCTGTTTCCAGAGATCAGTTTTCCAAATCCCAACCACTGGCCAGTCCAAGCTTATGTAAACAGCTTGGGATTTGAGCAAACTCAATGACAATCATTGCTGATTAAACCAAACTTATACAAAGGCAAAGTAAATTGAACCAGGTACAGGCATGCAAAGATAAGATAGAAGTTGATTATCTTGCATGGCAACAAAGGAGAGCTGCCACAATAGAACAAACCAATGGTCCATCAGTTTCCAAATTGTTCCCTCTGGTTGCAGCCAACACTTCAAAGAACACAGGGAGTCAACACTGCCAGAAGTCACTATTTGCCATATCAAGAACAAGAGAAATCAGTTCATAACTTCAGTTTCTTTAGACACATTTTAAGATGTTTATTTTAAAACTAAGAGGGTCAGAAAAAGCTCTTCCCTTGGGCACTTAAATCTAAAATAATTCTTTTTAACATCTGATAACTTCTCTTATTCTTTACAGTCATTTTCAGCACTGGGGCAGTATCCAATGATTTCAGCGGGCCACTATGAGGGCAGAATTTAAGTATGTTTTTCCACCTCTCCTCACAGGGACTGAAAACTTGATTTGTTAAGGCCAGAGAACATTTAACCTCTCAAAGCTGCTCTCTCAAGGTGCACTGCCATGATAAGTGTGATAAGATGCCCTAGCTTGGAAGGTCATTGCGAACAGTGGCACTCAGTCATTCCCTCACTCTGGCAGCCAAGGCGGATTTGGTGGCTCTGGCAGGACATTGCCATCCATACAGCCACACCACAGGGCAAGTTCTTGCTTGCAAAGTCTGAGTTTTCAATCAACCACCAACTGTGTTTGCAGAAGCCATGCATGTAAATCTTCAGCCATCAAGCACAATTGACTTGCCCTGGTAAAATTAAGTGTGTGTATACTATATACTTCATCTGTTTAAATGAAATGTATTACAAAATCAAACCAAGTCAAGTACCTGAATTAAGAGTTTCTATTGTCTCTGCTAGTAGTTTTCGGCAGGTTCTTTGAGTAGTAAATTAATAGTGATTACGCATTCCTTCTTCCCACAGAGACTATTTCCCCAGGCTTCAAAAATCTCGTATAAATGAGGCACAAAAATTCATTTCCTATTCTGCTCACTTGGGATGTTTCTCCTCTTTGGTCTGAGCAAATAAGAAAAAATATCTTAGAAAAGACCAGTCTAAAATTCAATTGATTTCATCAGTGACGTGATGTCAAATTACCCTGGAAGATTTTAAAAGAATCAACAAGAGAGAGAGAGAACATACATTTTGCATCGCAGAAAACAGGTATTTCAAACACCTTTTGAAAGAAACAATTCAGAAGAAAACAGGTCATTGGCCTCATCTGTACAAGGCAGCCAGATTTCATCCTTTAAGGCAAGGGTACATGAGGGGCTTTGCTGCTCACCAGAACATACAGCAATCAAAAAATCATGAAATATACCAATCTAAAATTTGTGGATTAAAGCTTGGTGTTCAACTTCCCTTTTCTAAACAATATAGTATAAAACCAAGGAAAATCAATCCTGAGTATCAGTTCTTAGCTATTAGTATTCTACATACCACTGACTAAGATTCCTGAGCAGGAAAAGGGTGTGACAGGCAATCAGTAGATGTAGCTCTTATCGCTTGATAAACAGTGTTTTAACAACCAGCCAGAGATACAGGTCCAGAGCAAATTACATGGACTACTCCAGGAGTTGTTTCTAACTGTAATAATTCCAGTGTATAATTAAGAACACAGCCACATACACCACACCATGCAGAATAGAGAAAATTAAGCCTCCAGTGCTTGTTGCTCCCATCACTGGGCTAGATCTTGGCCAGGGCTCTCTACTCAGCTTAGGTCTTTATGCCCTGATTTAACACCACTCCCATTTCCTTTCCTTCCCTTCTAAACATTTAGGACAGTGACAGAGACCCCCAAGCCAGCTGAAAGCCCCCGTTATAAAGCAGGAGGCAGACAGAGGGAGTCAAAAAGACAACAGGCAAATTAGTTCAGTTTCCTAAACTCGTTTGGGCAGGAGAGACGAAGACAAGCGTCCTTGCACGCCCCCAGGTAAAACCCAGCTTAGCGTTCTATGAATGACTGTTTGTACACTGACAACAGAACAATCAAGCACTTCCTCCAGCGTGAAAGAAGCACATGCACGACTGTGTCTGTGTGTGTGTGTGTGTTATGACTCCAAGTCCTTTCCAGTCTGCACCTTACCCCTTGTAACCAACTGTCTGCACAAAGCAGGTGCTGTGCCTCCTGCAGGGGAGACGCTGACACACAACAGCTCCTCTGGATCAGAAAAATCTACCTAGCCAGTTAATTGTAGTAACAACCTTCAGCTCTGTAGCAACTATTTATCAGCCAATACTCAGCACCTGGCTGGCAGGGACTGTACTCCAAACAGAGCATTATTTGGCACGGCAGGAAGTTGCTTTGGGAGCTCAGAAAGAGAGCCGGAGAAGTATGGAGCAAAGACCAGTGACTAACACCATGATTAAATAAGCACAAAAAGCTTATGTTCTACAAAAAGGAGGAGAAGTTGGGATGGCTGAACAGTAAAGCCTCAATTCCCTCTGCTGGTGGGAATCTGACTGAGGCTGCCTAAATGGTACTTGCAAATTGCCTTTCAAGAAACATACAAGGGTGTCAGTACCCTCTTCCGTCTCTTCAGTGCCCTAAGGAATCCAAACAATGCTTAGCAAGAGGCTTGAGAATATTTACTCCCACTGTCAGTCATCATTGCATCAGAAGAGCTCTGGAAAGGGGGGAAGTGCTGGGGGCTAATGCTTACACCATGGGTGTGTGTTAGGGGGAGAGAGACAGGCAATGATTTACACCTATTACAAAATCTTAATTCTTGCACAGATTGGATTAATCCACACTGCTAACACTTGCCAAAAAAAAAAAAAAATTCCAATTCAGGCTAGAATCTTAAGTAGACAAAGGAATATAACCTTTTGTTTTTGTCTTCCTAGGCTTGCTGTTAAGGTTTATATAAGATTGGTTAAGATATTGAACACAGTTTACTGTCCCTTCTATACATAATTTTAAACACCTGAAAGATCAGAAACCATAAGAGATTGCTGCCTAAACCTCCTTTTCAGGAAAAAATAAAAGGAGCTCCAATTCCTGAAAGTGTTTTACATTGTTCAACCACAATTATTGGACACTTCCTAATTACAGCCATTACTCATTTTCTAATCTAAT
The DNA here is from genome assembly GCA_013397955.1 of Grantiella picta. Lineage (NCBI taxonomy): Eukaryota > Metazoa > Chordata > Aves > Passeriformes > Meliphagidae > Grantiella > Grantiella picta. Next base: position 551,474 of record VZRM01003891.1, read on the forward strand.
GGCATTATCATAACTCTAGAGAGAATGGAGCCCACAATTATTTCAGCAGTTGCACACAGTCATCTCCCAATTACATACACTCAGACGTCAGCTATTTTCCCTCCACTAAAATAAAGTTAGTACCACTTAACCTGACAGCCTAAACACTCCAGAATCCTCAGGTGTGGAATAGAAGAACAAAATCCTGAATTGACTTTAGATAACAGTTATTTAGAAATAGAACTTAAAATCAGAATACAATAATGAAATAATAAAACCTGACTTTGATGTCTGTTGTCTTAGGATTTTGACCGCAAGATATCTTTACCTCTAGCTGTTGTAAAAAGCATGTTCATATGTAATGTTTTATATATATATATATTTACTCACACACACATATGTTTGAGCATGAATATAATAAGCACACACCACATTCCTACCTGACCCTCTTACCTCCATGTAACACATGCCAATTGCCCAAGGGTCATGCAAGCCTTCAGCAACAACTTGATGGACAAGCACTGATTTCTCACAGAGGCACTTGTTGGGATGCTTGTGCACCACAAACCTGCAACTTGCTGGCTTGGGTTTGACACTTTGCTCTACAGATAGCATTGTAGACAAAGCAATTTTCAACCTGCCTGAGGTTAAATAACATCCTCCAAACATCATCTCCTTCCTGTAATGGATAGCACAAGGAGTTAGAGCAAGGAGCAATAAAAGAGGCAAGGAAAAGGAGCACCACCTGTTTCTCATCCTCCTCTGACTGCAGACCTCAGGGCTGCAGCACTGATAATTTATAGCACCTGTTCAATTATAAACTGACCTGTGCAGTGAGCATCAGCATCACACAGATCTCAGCACATGAAATCAGGAGCCATAGACCAAAAATTAAAAAAGAATGGATGACACTTCTACCTACTTCATTTCCACTTTCAGCAGGAACAATTTATTTCAATTCCCTGGGTAGCCTTCCGAAGAAAATTACCTGAAACCAGCTCCTGCTCTCTCTAATAGGTACACCTAAGGGCTCCTGAAGAGAGATACAGCATTTCTGTCAACCAGAAAGAGAAACTTTCCCCGGGAGGGAGCCTTTGTTTTACTTCACACCTGTGGGGGGCAAAAAAACCCAAACCATCACAGCCCGAAAGCCCGTATCTGCACGACGTTCACGCCCGGAGCACCGGGCTGCTCTGGAAGGCTCCGCAACTGAGGGACGCGGGGAAGGGACCTGGCGGCGGCGTTGGCCCCGGAGCCCCCGGCACCCAGGGCGGTAACGGGAGCGCGGAGCAGGTGCCCGGCTGCAGCCGGGCGCTACTCACACGGTGAAATGGTACACGAAGCACTTCCAGCCCGTGGGCCGCTCCAAGAAGTTGTAGACCCTGCCCTGGACGCTGCTGCGGCTCAACAGGGGCTTGCGGAGGCTGTAGATGGAGACGCGGGGGTCCAGGCTGACGGGGGGCCGCGGGCAGTCGGCGCTCACCACCACCACCTCGCTCCGCAGGCGCGGAGCCCGCTCTCGCTCGGGCGCGGGGCTGCATCCCGCGGGAGCCTGCCCGCCCTGCGCGGCCGCCAGCGGGGCGTAGTGGGCGTTCGGGGCGCTCTCGGCCAGCTCCAGCGCCGACGCCTTCTTGCCGGGCGTCATGCTGCCTCTCCTGGGCAGCGACAGCCGGCCCAGGCTGCGGCTCTTGGGCTCGCCCGGCGGGGAGCTGGACGACATGGCTGGGGCGGCTCGGCTCGGCTCGGCTNCATACTCAGTTGTGTCACTGTCCTCATTGCTGACCTGCACCACCTGTGCCTTTGTGAGGTCTCCTCGCACCTGTGTGAGGAGCTGCGGGACTGGGAACAAGGAGAAGCCTTCCAGCAACACAGAAGCCCCGCAGGCTTTCCTGTCTTCTCAGCCACGAAGTACTCCGGTGTTTCCCAGGACTGTGGCTTTGGCTGGCTTGAGATTTTCGGGTACAACCCTTTACTTCAGGTTTAGGACCTCCAAAGCCTTCAGGACGTGCTGCTCCATTCCTTTTTGCGGAATTTCAGCACCTGGGAGCAGCAGAGCTCTGCCAGAGTCGGAATCCTCCAGGAGGCTCCTTTTAAAATCAGTAACAAGAATTACGAGCCCGAACAACAGGTCTCGCAGTCCTTCTTGTTATTGTAACCAAAGGGAGTGAATAGCTGAGTAACTGGGAAAGTTGTAGAACACAACAAACACAGTTCTGCAGAATTGCATCCTCTACAAGTTGGGTCCCTCACCAGAAGCATTTTGGTTTTTTGTGGAAGGTTGCATATGTTTGGCCACTAAGAACAAGTCATTTTGAGGGCTTGGATAACTTTCCTGTGCCGTGAAGTTATGACTTCCTTAACTGTAGTGTGAATCAATTTGTCGTGGCTTTTTGCACCAATTACTTAACAATTTCTATTCCCAGAGTGAAGGGGAAGGTGGTGTTTGATGGGGACTGATGGTTTTTTTCTTCCTGCTCAAAATAGAACAGCACTAGTAAGAGCTATGCTGAGTTTGTGGTTGATACTGGTACTCGAACAAGAATGTTACAGGGAGATATGGTGCTAAATAAAGTTAAACAAAAACAACCCTGTTAATTGCAGTTCCATTCGAATGTCAGGCTGCAGAACTGTAGGGGGAACCAAGCAAGATCCTTCACTAGAGTAAACAAGAAAGACTGGCAGGTTTTTGACTGATTTACACCCATGAGGGATCTGGCTACTTCTTAGGAATACAGAAAAAAGAAGTGGTAAAAAGAGACTTTGCAGAACTTGTCTCTAAACCACCAGCATCCTAACCAGGTTTTCCCCTGCTCCACCAGAGCCTGAAGAACAAATCAGCTTAATAAAAACAGCATTTCAAAGGAAAATTTTCCAGTATCTGGTCAAAATAGAGCCAGCTTTCTCTATTTTGAGAAACTGTTCTTTCTTGCAACAAGCCTGCAAGAAAAATGGCTAATGTCATCGCTACCCTTGAAGGCTCACTGCTTGAGGACTAGCCTGATAAAGTCTTGATATTGAAGTTAACAATTGTGTTTCTTTATATAAGTGTTCCACTTTGTTTTATAGGTCAACATAACGTTTGTGTTATACAGGGCCTTATCCTGGAGCCAGTTGCAAAATATAATTTACAGAGTTCAGGCTAACAAGAGGCTGTGTGTTCATATGTAAATGATGTAGCTCTTGAAAAACTTTCCAAAACTTTTAAAAAATATTGTGGTATTACGTTGTTATTTATCCATTGATTAACAAAATAGAGAATAGAAACTCCACTCTATCTGAACCTAAGGAAATGGAATTTCTGTATTGCTTATGCAATTTCCTTGCAAAAGAAAAGCTAGAGAGGTATTATACACTTAAATGGCTAAGCAAGGAAGAAAATCGGTAAAATCTAAATTTGATCTTCAGCGTTCAATGAGAAACTGTTCCAAACAATCAAAGTTTGTTTCAAAAAAATTTTTTCCTGCAAAACAAAAAAAAAGTCTCAAATATATTTCATAGCCTAATGTATTGAATTGTTTTTCAGGAGAGAAATATTTTCATAAGATTTTAGGCTGGAATTCCAATGTTGACTAAATCTTTCAAAGAATCATCACGACTAAAGGAATTTTTAAGCGTTTAAAATTAGTATATAGGTTATATCTAAAGTCCTTTTCTCTAGAGTCAAGGAATTAATCCAAATCGACACTTTAAATGTGTTACTGATAAATTATAACATTTATTCAATAGACAAAAATAATTTTATTAGATGATTGCCAGCTAGTTCAAGGTACTGAATGGTAAAACATGTCTGGCACATTGTCTGTGAAAGCAAGAGCATACTTAAAAGTGTCAAATGGATGACTACTCAGTGATGAAAATGTAGAGAATAATTATGTTTAATGTATATTAAGTTACCAAAACTCTATTGTTATTTGCAACATTTTCAATATGCATATTTTAACATAGTAATGGATTTCCCATTTTTCCCCTTCTTAAGTAGTCATGTCTTGATCTTAATCACGTTTATTTTACCAAACAACAGAATGTAAGTGGAAAAAAAGAAAAAAAATCCAGAGAGTATGGTGTATACAGGCAAGAGTTAAAAATAGGAAGAGGAGGGAGATGAGTGTTCAAATATATTTATGGAGCTAGGTATCTAAGCTTCGATAGTGAAGAGAGTAGGAAGATATGTTGAATAAAGAGGACGTGGGTTTTAAATATTAAGGTGGAACTACTGTGCTGTATAGTTTCTTAGAATAATAATAATAATAATTTAGGCTGCTTTGAGTATTTACAGAACTGCAGCGAAGTGAGTAACAACCAGGATATTTTAATTCACAGGTTGCAAGTACTGTTCTAAATCCTTATTTCTTTAGGAGGATTTTGATTCTAAACATGACATGTCATAATTCACCAAAGTATGATGAAAATACACCACTGAAGCTGATGGTAAAGCTCCCAATTCTAGTAATTTTATTGGAGCAAGACTAATAAATTATTTCTGAAAACCCCACAGTTGAGATACAGTAGATCAAAAATGTTCGTGCCATCCCGGGGCTCTGTTTCTGTTATCCTGTACCAAGTTATGAGCAATATTATGCCTGCAATGTCAGACATGCTCATGACATGCTATATTTTCACTTTGTGCCTGCCAGAGTACTGTGCAAGATCACAGTGCTAAATCACTGATGAATGTTTACAAGCAGGAATTGCTGCAGCCAGTTAGAAAGAGACACCTTGATCTTTTGCCTGATTACTTCCCTGTGGAAGCTGAGACTCAAACAAACAGTTTGTATCTGAATGTTCTCTGTCTTCTGAAAGCCTTTAACACTTACGTTGCAATTACAGGTTGCACCAGTTCTCCACTGGCATGGAAATCATCTTGTTTGCTTTGGATTATTTTGTGGGATGGTTTTTGTTTGAATTAGGTTTGGGGTTTTTTTGAATACCACTGCCATTTTTGCCCAGCTACAGTAGGGGACATGTTAAATAACAGTTTCCAAGGAGAGGAAAGAGAGTTGCATTGTCTAAATTTTTGAATTCTTTTTCTTGAATTAAATATTAATTCAAAATAATAAACAAATATTTTGTTGTGTTCCATTTCCTGGAAAATCCACACTTGAGTTGAGTGAGTAGATGATTATAAAAACACAGTCAATGATGAAGGTAAATGTCACTCAGTACTGAACTGAGAATAAAGTTCTAATTTGTTTATATATTTTCATACAGCCATAACTCTATGACAAAAACTTTTGAAATATTCTCTACCAATTTAAAAATTCTGCTCACAGATGCATGATTACTTTAAAACCATTCCTATTAAAAGCTACAAAACAACTAAATACCTCAGACACAAACAACAGTTTGAAAACACAACAATAACATGTTGGACAAATAAACCTCAGCCTTACAAATTAAAGTGAAAGCAAGTGGAAAGAGACACAAGGGTTTGCTTCAGTTTTTAAATCCTGGGAAAACTGCAGCTTAGCCAATTCAGTAGGGAGATGGGGAGATATATATAAATTTTCATTCATTCATTCATCAAGTTCCAATTAAGAACAATTTTCTGAGTACATGTAGACATTTTTCATTGGACGCAATGATAAGTTATCATTGATAAACTTATTTGACATTATTTTTAATTAATCCAAATTTATTAATATACAACTTGTATGCTTTTATGCAAATTGACTTTAGGCTTTAAATTCAGGCAAAATCTTTCTTACAGGCTCTTGAATACATCCATGCTTCTTATGTATAAATCCAGCAGGTTTTCCTTCTTGGCAGACATTGCTAGTCAAACAACTTATCACACAACAAGGAACTCCAGATACAGAGAGTGTAACGTCTTTGAAATTGCAGTATGACCTCAAACACCGACCATCAGCTTTCTCCTTCCAGTGAATTTCCCCCAGCTTTCTTGATCAGTAAGAACCACAGTCACCTTATCATTGCTCTACCTACAGTTTAGGTATCTATCAACCATTGCTGTCCAGGCTTCCTGGGATTCATTAAAAGAGTAGTATCACCATGAAGTATGAGGAAAGAATGTCTAGGGAATGTTACACCTTTGCCAATCATTCAAAAAGCACCACAGTGCTGGTTAGTTAGAATTCGTGCTGCTGTGAAAGACACAGGACATGTTCATCCTTAAGAATTATAGAGATCACAGCAAGCTGGTTGATGGGCAAAGCATAACCTGGATCATACACTCAATAAATCGTGTCCTGAAAACTGGATGATATAGCCTCATCTATTCTGAAATGCTGCCTTCAGGGGCAATTAAATATCTACAGATAGAATGGGATGTGGGGAAAAAAAAGGAAACCACATTCCTCCACTTGAAACAACTTCACAAAGGAGCTAACCAGTTAGCTGTTAATCAATACCATAAATCAGAGATCACATTAATTCCTTACTTGATTCCTCAAATCACTTCCTTAGTAGACTAATCACTGTCAAAAAAGACACACTTTCAACAGGTGTTTATGCATTCTGCTCTTCTTCCCGTCTCTTTCAAGACAAATGGAGCAGACAAAAGAGCAGATAACATTCTATTCAGAAAGTTTAAAGTGTCCTTTAATTCCCTCCCATCTGTGGGTTATTTTTAACTGTGCATGCAGTATGTTCAGGAATCTGGGCAGTAGAGAGAAGTAGCACTGCAGAAGATAGTGGCATGCACCAGATATCTGGCGTATGGAGGCTATGCAGTCCTGCTGACAATCCTGATTAGCATTATCTCTTTGAATGCTATCCCAGAGCATTTATATGTTTACATTGTTTCATAGTTTTTTAAAGCATATTGGTGCCATTCTGGGAAAGAATTTTACTGTCCGCCAATGCTCAGGCTTTAAGTCCTAAAGCAAAGAAAGACTCTGAGCATATATTTATGCCCCACAAACTATTTTTTTGTTTTGTTTTCTAACACTTTGGGAACTCTGAGCCATTGATCTCTACCCTCTGGATGCAGCTATCCAGTCCATTCCTTATTCACCTCATAGTCCCCCTACTGAGTCCACCTGTCTCCAATTTAGAGAGAATGAGGTTGGGGGGACCGTGCCAAAGGCTTTACAGAAATCCAGGTAAATGACACCCCTTCATGTCAAATTATATCCCTGTATCCTTTTTCTTGTCCACTGATGTAGGCACTCCATCACAGAAGGCCATTAGGCTGGTCAGGCAGGATTAGCCCTGGGTAAAGCCGTGCTGGCTGTCTCAAATCGATCCCTGTTCTTCATGTGCCTTAGCATGGCTTCTGTGAGGATCTGTTCCATATTTGCTAGTTCTTGAACCCTAATTTGGGCCTTGAAAGGTGAAAAAACAAACAAAGAAAAACCCAACCAACCACAAAAAACACCCTGCTATTTGTCCCTAAGGTTAGTCCTGATACTTAAAACAATATTTCTATTTTTTGTCTTCAACAAAAAAGTGTCAAAAAAAAAAAAAAAAAAAAAAAAAAAAAAAAAAAAAAAAAAGTAAAAGCCCTTTCAGGTAAAACTGAGCAAGCATGTAACGGTAATAATAATTGGTAGACTCTTCATTTTTCTTGTTAAGGAACATTAATTTATACAAAAGGCCAGTACCAGCCAGTCACAATTTCGTTTTCTGTCAATAAAGATTAAATTTTTTTTTTTCTACAGTGCTAGCCTTTTCTGTTTGCTCTTGTTGCTGGCTGACCAAAAGCTTCCAGGTATAAGTGAATCTGAAGAAATCGGGTCCTAGATGTTTAGTTGTTTAGGAGAAGGACTTCAGGGCAGAGCCCTGGAAGGGCTCACTGGCAATAAAAAAAAAAAGTGGTGCTAGAATTGTAACTGAACTGCTTTGGTGCATCAGAGTTTGTAAATGTCCCTCTCAACATTTTATTCCTGCTCCTAACCTCTTCGCAAGTCTTCAATAAAGTGGCAGTAGGAAAAATAAAAACCTAAAACTTGTGAAAGCCTGATAAAACCAAGAGGGAATACTTCTTTTTAGGACATCTTGGCCAGACACCTGTGTACCCATGCGTATATAACCTCTCCCGCCTGCAGTGTCCCGTCCTACGGAGCTCTTTAATATGGTTCATTTTTCAGCAATTTTTCAGTAAGTGAAAACGATTCTTCTAGGTATTACTCCAAAAGAGAAAACTAAAGCAGCTGACAAAATCCTGCAACATTCATTTGCATCATTAGGGCAGATGTGGTGTGTTTTAATCTCAGGAGCACGTGAGGCTCAGCAGGTGTTTGCTCGCTCACACGGTGCCACACAGGGTACAGGGTGCACGTTCTTACCCAGGACAGCATATCTGAGGGCAGAGTGACTAACAGCATTCTCCAAATGAAGAGGTTCTTACATCATCTTCTTGCATCAAAAGCAAATTCTCCTCCTCACGTTAGTCACAAACCCTCTCTTTGTTAGGCTAAAATCAGTATCAAATACCATCCCTGACTAAGCTCCAAATAAATTAACTGAAATTCTGAAATTCCCCCCAAATTTTTCCCCCATAGTTGCTTATGGAGGGGGCTACTCTTAATAAAAGCATGTTCTGGTATTTCAGGAAGGGTTTCACTCTCAGCAGCTGAGAAAGAAATCACTAGCTATCAACAAATCTCTTTCTTGTCCAGGAATACTTCCTGCCTGTGGCCAAATTAATCTGTAACATATAATATCCTACTTCGCATGTAGGGAATGGCATGGGACAGATAGATAATCAACCATTCTTCTTCAGCAGGACCCACTTGGCAACCCACTTGTGATGTCCAGCATCATTGGTCTGACTGTTAAGCCTGTGGCTGAATGTGTCTTTTAACTGCAGGCAGTTCACTGGAAAACTTCAGTGGGAGGTTGGTTATACATGTGCAATGCAAGGAATTTAATGCTAACTCGGTGGGTGAAGCAAAGATTTTTCAAGGAATAATCCACCAAAAAGCTTTCTAATGCCTCAAAAAAACAAACAAACAAACAAACAAACAAACCCAACCGCACAACAATAATAATAGAAACAACAATAATAGAAAAGGTACTAGCAATGTCCCCTCCCTTGCCACTCCACCTTTTCTCAACGAGTAACCTCTCAAGGCAAACAAATTGGAAACTATAAAACTCAGTGGATAGACCACAGCAGACCTGTGCAACAATCAGTTCTGCCAAACTGGAATTTCAGGTTGCTTTCATCTCACAAAATAGGAGTTTTCATTTCACTAGGTCCATTCTCATAGGTAAAGCTAAACAATGCAATGTAATTCTAAGTCTTGCAAAAATTGTTTTAACCTGTTCCATAATCGTAATTTAATGCAAAATTCTAGCGACATGCCTGACCTTTTTCAAATTGGGTTAGTTGCAATTCTTATCTCTGTGCCCTCCTCTCCAATGTCTCAAAAGCACAGATGCTCAGCAGGATTTCATGTTTTACCATGGATATGCTAAAGCTAAAGCTTGCTGAGCTTGCAGAGCCCCAAAACTTTGTGCATGAAGAACACCCCAATTCCCTCTGTACTACTGAGGAAGTGAAAAAGGGAACATTAGAGCACCCTTGTCATCTCCCTGATTAATGGCTAAATACAAATCCAGTGACCCAAGCAGTAGCATAACTACTTTTTAGAGAGCATTTGCATGCATGGCAAGGTATTAACATTTGTTAACTGGGCTATTAAACTGCTATTAAAATTTGACATTACTTGAGGGCTCTGCGAAAGTACCACTCAGTGAGAAAATAAGGTCACTGATTTCAGACTGTCTGCACCACATCCAAATCATATTCTTCTCAGAAACTCTGGAAAGAGAAAAACATCATCTGCTTTGTACTGCCTGAAAGAACAATCCATAACCTTACTAATAGATTACAAGGCTCTTCACAAAGCCATCTACACAAAGCAGATGTGCTAACCTCACTAAGCCAATGATGAGGAAACAACCCACCAAACTCATATCCTACCAGCAGGAAAGTTGCTTTTTCATGATAAAATTTACAAGATAATTAGTTAATTCGTGTTTCCTATTATTTCAGACCTCTTTATAAGCAAGCACTTTGGTCTGCAAAGCTCTTTTTTTTTTTCTTTAAAGGCAAATAATACTTCCAATGTTTTTGTGTAGTCTGTTTTTTTATATTCTATTCCTGGAGGTCCCTCTAGTGGCTAAAGTATCAAGTTTATCTGGTCTGACTTAAAAGGCTGCAAGTGTTTTGCCTCAGGTTTTTTGGTAGATATTTCTGATAACAGATAAAAAGATTTTCCTAACAATTATAACTCCTCTTACTAAATAAACGGCAAATGAAATAAAAATATTTTTCACATTAAGAAAAAGGAAGACTAATTGGACTAATTTGATACATTACCCATATTCACCTAATGAATAATAAGAATTATCAAAGAGAGGATCAAATTCCTGTAAATATATTGAATTTTAAAAAGTAATTTCAGGCCCCCATTGAAGAAGAAAGTTCCAGTCGCTAACCTCGGACTAGAATGACCAGAGTTCAGCACCCAGTTCTCCCACAGACTTCCTGTATGACCTCTGGTGTGTCATTGTTCTTATTTGTGCCCCAGGTTCTCAATTTGTAAATGGGATAATAGCACTGTCCTCCTTTCTGGCCGTGATGACAAATGTGGTTGCATATTAAGCACTCAGATTTGCTGGAGATGAAGAGAAACAGGATCACTCAAAGTTAGGGATGCTTTGGAACACTGCACAAAATTCTGGTGTGCAGACAGAACTGAGAACACTGGAATTTTTAATCAGTACATTGTGTTTTGAATGGAAACACAAACTTGAATGAATGCTTTAACTGGTATCATACAGAGATTCTTCCTCTTCCTTGCATTTGCTCTTGGTGAAACTTCCCCACGTGAACAAATTGGAAATGGACATAAACCTGGCTTATCAGCTACAGAGAAAAAGACTTCATTCTCACTGGTAATACTGATCTTTTAAGTTACAGGCCAGCCATTACACACAAAAAAATCCCAAACACAGCCAATTACCGCATCAGTGGCTGGTTTTAATAATCAGAAGGGGAGAAACGGCAATCTCTTCAGAATGCAAAACCTCAAATTTTATGTTTGAAGACACAGATCAATGCAATGAACACTCCAATGCAAGTTCCACCCAATAAAATAAAGGAATGTTAGGCACAATTCATTGCACATACACTGGCAAGGGGAGCAAGGCAGTAGAAAGAGCTGAATAAACAGCGCCATGAATTTGCAGGTGCATTCAGCAGCTTGCAAAATTTTTAATCTCAAGCATCTGTAAGATACTAACCGATTTCTCAAGCACTATTTCTCTCTTAGCAGATTGACATTAAGGTTGGAAGGCTACCAGGAAGGGTGAGAGGTGTACAGGTGTGATGATGGGTCAGAGTGGCCAGCAAGCCTTACTAGGACTCTGCAGAAAAATTAATGGGACTGTCTAGGAAATGGGTTAATAATAAACACAGCTGTGTCAAGCAGAATGGAGAACACGCTAATAAAATTTAACCTGACGGAATAGTGATGTTTAAATAGTACTCAGAAAGATTTAAAACATACAGGATTTCAACACAGACACTTGCAGAATGATAGTCCAGGAGGGATTGAGATGGTCTCAATCAGGGTCTGGTACAGTTCAGCCTCAGACCCAGTATTGCTCATTCACTGTGGATTAAGCTGAGCAAACCACTCAGGTCTGAACTGGAGGGAAACTTCTGTTTGGGTTGTCACTTTCATAGTTCCAGCACTTACTGCTTTCTGACAAACCATTAATCAACCCTGGACAAAAATAGCCACTAACTTCAACACTTTCAGAGACTATTTCTTGATTAAAGTCCTACTTCTTTTCAGGGTTTTGTACTTCAAGCAACTGTCAATGCAGTGACAAAGATCAAAGACTTTTTATGGCTATGATGTTATGGAATTGAGCGCAATTGTATTCTTAGAAATAAAAGCATAAACAGAAATATAGTAAAAAATACTGACATATAGGCATACAAAGGAAACTTTTAAGCAATCCAGAATAACTACATGGGTCATGGTGAGAGAGACAAAATCTGCTGTTCTCTTAAACAGATAGAATTTAGATATCTGACTGGTTTATGTAATTTTATAGTCTAATCAAAGGGATGTATCAGAGATACATTTTCTAAACGTTTTAGAAAAAAAAGCACAAAGGAATGCAGAGTCACAGAAGGAAGGTGAATTTAAAGCCCATGAAAATAGTAAAATCTGTTTTAAGGACAGAGAATATTTATGACCTACATCAACTCATGCAAGATATCCCAAAGCCCCAGTATAAACACAGAGGAATCATACCACTTATTTTGATAGTGAAGGACAAAAATATTTGAAGAAACACATTACTATAATCATGACAGAGTTGGGTATATCTTTGATTTCTTCAAAGTAGCTTTTATTCACAGCAGTCAACTGAGCTGCAATAATTTATATCAAATGTGGTCTGTTACACATCAAGAAACTCCTGCAGGCAAGTTACCTAAGGAAGCATCATGATGCAAATTTTGCACTCTGAATATAGAATAAATCCTTAAACAAATTAACTTTTAAGGCTCAGATGCAGTGCACCAAAATTTGAAGTTATCAGTGAGCATAAGTGGACATTTGCTTTGCAAACCTAAATCATTAAGAAAGCACTTTGACTACAAACCCATGCTTTGGGAAATTTGTTAAAAGTTTCTGTAGCTTGGGAAAGCACATGACTGTTCTCAAAGGGAAGGAAAGACTAGTTACTGATGGAGTTACTCAACATCCAAGTTATTGCAAAAATTTGAAAAGTTAATTTAGAAAGTACTATCACAGTTAAGTCCATTCCTGCTTGCTTGTTCCTGATAACTCTATGCTCCACTGCTGCTGAGAGAAGGGCTTATCATTTGCATCTCCACCCATTTAACAGAAATAATTTCCATCCCAGGCAAGAGCTGTTGATACCATCCCACAGCAACGTTTACTTTCATTGCCATAGGGACCAGTGTGGCAAGTAAATGGGCATCATCCTTCCCTTCCCAAACAGGAAAAGGGAACAGCAGCAAATAAAAGCCTCCTCAATGCATCTCCAGCCCTGCAGAGGGATGGCCATGCCTGTTGCAGAGGACAGCCAGCAGGTAGGGTCACGAAATACTCTATGTACATTTAGAGGTGCTTGTGATTCAGCCAAGAAGACATCATTGCTTACTCCACATTTTCTTTCCCCTTCATCATCTGTTAGTAATCACCGGCGATATAAACCAACCATTGCTACTGTGTCTTCCCCTTGAATAATGAAATATATGTAAAATTTTAAGGATTTCTGTATCAGTAATTTCACAAGCTATTTGTTGCTGTTCTTTGTCTGTGATCACTTTCAGTAGTGGGGTTTTTTTCTGTTCAGTAATTTGGTTTCCTTAGATAAACAGTAGCTAATTTAATGTATTTGCCCTGCTCTTCAATTAGACGTCAGCAATTCCTCTATTGTACTCTCCACTGTTTTGACAACTTTTTAGCTTCCACTAGGAATAATCTTCATAGACTCATGTATTTAGCTGATTCTTGCCTGCTATTTTGGCCTGATATTAACAGACTGCAGAACTATTACAATCAGGCAGTCATCAGCCTTACAGCTCTTTCTGATACAGCAAAGTACAGAGGTGTACTCATGACCTCTGCTCTTCTGCATGGCAGTCTCCTACTCTATGGGATTCTCCCATCAGCTCCACAATTTTAGGGCATGAATATGCACTGGTAAGTTTCCTTTGTGCTACTCTGCCTTCCTTTTGCATGTATTTGTCCCAACAGTATCTTGGGGTGCAGATGACGTCTTCAGCTTGTGTCTGTTTTAATATTTGCTTTTCTAAACTTTTGTAATTTTTGTTTTACAAGATTGCATTCAGAACAGCTGATTATCTAAATGTTGGATGAGAGAGGTAAGGTAGAAAAAGCCCTCTTTATTTGATGGTTTCTGATAAAAGGCAGACAACTGTCCATAAAGACTCTACATTCAGACAGGATCACAGGGAACACAGCCAGAAATGCTGACAAACCAGAGTTTGGCTAAATTTATTCTTCATTAACTCTTCCTCTTCATCTGGGAAAGCTTCTTCTCCCAGTGAATTTTGAAAAATAAAGACAATAAATGATAAAGTTGGAAATCATCCTGGTCTTTGGTAAATTATTTCAACTCTGCATCTTTTTTTTTGTTTTGTTTTGTTTTTTTTTTTTTTTTTGTTCTAAGTCGCAGCTCAGGGGAACTGCTCATGTAAATAAAAGTAGATACATGCATTCTCAGAGTACAAAGTCTATTATCTTCAAACAGGCATTTTAAGACCTTCACAGGAATAAACAATGTCTGGCAACTACTATCACCCCAGATGAATACATAACCTGCTTTAGTTTTATATTAAATATGATTCAGTTATATATGTTTTTGCTTCATCAATATGACCATCATAGCCAACATGGAGTAGGATGCAGTATAGCAATAGTAGATGTTACACATTTCTATAGCTACTTTTTAACTTTGCATTAATTTGCATTCTTTACATAATTCCATAGAATTGTAGTTTTTAGATGTTTTCTTGCTAGAGTGGCAAGTGAGAAAGTGATTTTTTTAAGCTTTTCTAGGCTTGCATTCTGTCATTAGCTAGAAGCTACATGTTCATCTTTGTGGATTTTGCTCTTTTTTTTTTCAAACAAAGATGAACAGCATTGTTGTATCCTCAGTTTTTTGCTCTAAAGCCTTGCAATTGTAAAAGCTTTACCACAACTATGCTGTGATCCAGCTTTATAGCAGAAATATAGGAATTCTGTTAAATTTTAAACATGAGCACCTCTGACACTGTATTTGAAGTGCAGTTCTCAGCTCTTGGTTCCTGTATAGCTCCACATTGTGACAAAACCTATGAGATGGGTCATGGATCTATCACCAAGTGTGAAACCTTTTACATTCCAGGAATAAAAAGCTCACTTGTCAGGGTGGCCAGTTGCTTGCCTGAGGGAACCTGTGACAGCACCAGAGAGTACCTCTGTAAGTATATTTCTGGTTTCATATAATTATTTAAGGGTGTTTTACTCTATCTTGATCATATGGGTGACTTAGAGCAATTGGGACCTTTTAAAATCTCATTTTGTGACAGCTAAAAATTCATCACCCCTTTTACCTATAACATATTAAGTATTCATTGCCTAGAGAAGAGTCTTGCCTGTGTGGCAAGTGCAAGAGTAAGGCATCTCATTAGAGCACTGTGGCACATTAGAGCACTACAACATTTGTTCCTGCGTAGTATCTGCATCCAAGATCTTCAGCTAAATTACTGCCATGATAAAACAGAACCCTTCACTTCCAGAGGCAATGATGTCTCTTTAGCGGAACTGTGCATCCATCCACCTCTCTGTAGAGTTCCAGCTATAGAAACTGGATTGATTCAGTAATTTTTTTGTTTGGTTTGGCTTTTTTCTCGTCACAGCACCTTGAATGTACAGGTGTTGGACACACACACACACCCTGCCCTCCCCAAACCTAACCCTCCCCAGCGTTGTGTTATACTCTGTAGAAAGAGGGAGGGAAAACAGCACAGTGATTGTGACAGACTTTGAATCCATCTCTGTGCCAGCACAGGTCCCTTGTCCAGCTGTAGGAAGAGATGTTCTTGAGGATCCTAAATGTGTAAGAATAAGAAAGGTCCCTCATTCTCCTATACACTGAAGCAGCCCTTAAAAGCCTTAGGTCAACCATTTTCATCTCTATGCCAAGTTCAGACACTTTTTTATACCTTGAAGTTGTATAATCTCCTGGTTCATTTGGATCTCGTCTGAACCTATCTAAGTAACCCGAGGAAGAGAGCAAAAGAGCAAATTGGCTGTGATTTGCTGCAACCCTAAGCTAAACATCAGTACTATCCAGAAGAAAAAAGAAAGAGCAGCCTTCCTTGTAGTGGGCAACAGGCATATGCTGAAAATCTAGGATTGGCAGGCTTGCTATATGCAGGAACCCAAAACATCTGAGAGGAATAAAAGATTAAAAAAATACATCATAGAGCCTTCAGTGGGTCTGATTTCTGAAGGTGCAGCACAGCCCAGGGAACTCAGATGCCTGGGTCTGAGGTTTCCTGCAACAGCTACACCCAAATGCAACTTCAGTTTTGCAGTTAATGGAAAAGACAGATTCATGTCTTATAAAGGAAACAGCTTAGAACAATTGATGAACAATTTTGCCAATACCATTTTTGCACAATGTACTAAGTTCAGAATTGTGTCTGCAGTTTTGTTATATTGAAGAAACAAAGCAGTCTAAGTTATTTTCCTAAGGTTTGAAATTCTCAAAGTGTATTTTGGATATGGCTTATGCAAAAGAGCTTCTTGGTTTTGAATATACTTCCCCTTCAAGCTTACAAAATTTGCCTGAAGCACTGAAAAAGCTGTTGTAAACATGAGACCATAGAAGTATCCACACTAGGAAACACAGCAAAGGGGTTTTTTTCCACTGTAAAAACTGCTGTTTTCTATAAAAGAATGCATGTCTACAGGCATGAAATTTAAAAAAAAATTGCACAGATTAAAAACTTGAAAAGAAGTAAAGATTGGTATGAGCTTAATGCTAGGAGCTAATTTTGTGAAGTCAGCTGTTGGCATCAAGAGAAAAATTCGTGATCTTTTGCAGATTCTACAAGTATGATATATTAAGATCCTAACCAGCTGATCTGAGGAAAACCACAGTGCGTTATTTCAAATCTTTCTATTTACCAAGTGACAGTCCTTTTTATTTTCTAATACTTCTGCTTTCAGTTGTATTTTTGTGTCCTTTGCTTTCAACAGTACTTACTTGTCAGTATCCATGTACAATCCAGTTTCTACTAAAATTTTCAGGTATGGTTTTGTCTGCCTTGTCTGCACATTGCCCTTCCTGAAGCACTTGTTTTAAATTGGAACTGTCTCAAATTTCTTGTATTTTCTTTCAGTATGAACTACGGCTGTGGTTTCTCAACACACTATTTCCAGAGGGTTGTGTGGCATGCTGTACACCACATTAGTGAACTGATTTTGCTGAAAAATGACCTGGTAAAAATGAGTTCTTTTTATGTGAACTCAGCCTGATTCACTGTGAGGCCACACAAGGAGTTGTGCTGGCACAGCTTCAAAGTAACATGCCATGCTATGGGAACAGAGCAGGGAAGGTCCAGGAGTGTTTGAAGCCATGTCAACCTCCCCCCACAGCCCATATACAACATGCCATGCAAGCACTGCCAATTCCTTTATTTCCATCCAACAGCCTTGCTGTGTGCTGTCTCTCATCAGATCCATCTGCTCCTTGCATTGTTTACCCCCCTGATGTCTACATTTCCCTTTTATCACCTCTCCACCCTCTCAGGTTTTCTGCCCAGAATAAATCCACTTGTATGAAATTCGCTGGCTGACATCCATATGCAAATTTCTGCAGATTCACTAAAAGTACATTATTCAAATAGCCTCTGGTCCTCTTTACTTTGTTAAGCAAATGAAGACAGAAACAAAAAAGGACCAAGTACCTATATTTGCATTAGCATTTTGCACATTCATTTGTTAAAGGCTCGATGCTAAACCTACCAAACCAAAGCACTATCCATTCTCTTAGAAAACAATGGGAAGACTCCTTTGAATGGTTGGTTTTCTTCACATCCTTGTGTGCTGGCAGTTACAGGAAGGATCTGGCTCCAGAGGCATACCCCAGAAATGTTCAAACAAAGCCGATACTGGTTCAGTAAAAAGACTTTCTTCCCACACATCTATTTATAGCTTGTTTTTGTCGATGGGGATTTTTAAACGATTTTTTTTCCATTTTCATTTAGTTGTTCTGATTTTTGACTATGCACAGATATAGTAAAGAGGAATTACTTGATAGAACATTCTTTAGTAACCACTGTTCTAGAGAGGAAACTGTCAAAAGTGATGTTTTTAAAAGCTTCTAGTGGGGCCAATTCACATAAATATACCTGGAAACTTAACCCCCTTCAATTTTGCTAGGACACTTCTACGCTTCACTTCTCCCCATGATTTTACTTCAAGTTCCTGATTTCCTGTCTAGCCCTGTGTCTGCAAACTCATAAAAGCGCTGGTTACTCAACATATTCTGGAGGCTGTCAACCTGAACTGGCCTCTCTCTCTCTGTCCTTGTTAAAATATGGAGAAACCTTCCCATAGGTTATTTTTGCATCCCTCCAGCTCTCATCTCTGGCAGTTAATGGTTTTTCTTAGCCCTCCTGTCTGAATGTGTGAGAAGTGTAGTATTCCATAGTTCAAGTCACACTTGTTTTGACAGTGGTGTTTCTTTTGCTCCCTTTTTCTATTTCTGCTATTCTCAGAGATTCATTTGCTACAGGCATGACAAAGCCCTGTGCAAGACAGCTGGCCATAAATTCTGCTGGTGTATTACACCACCCCCAGGTCTTTATGCTTTATTTAGCAATTCCTTGGCAATCATAGCAGATGATCCTGCTTTGTCTTTAGGCTGTGATGCAGAAACATTTCATGTATTCTTACCAAAATTTGAATGTGCTAATTCCTGACAAACATTTTCCAAAGCTGCAACATAAATATATGTAAGATAATGTGTGTTATTGCACATAAACATATGTACATCAGTTTCTCACACACATATGTGTGCATTTATTTTCCATAGCAAATGCCTTTCTTTTTGTTTCGCATTATATTTTTATATTCCCACAATAGTTATAGATATTTTTACCTTCCTGGATTCTAGTTAATGCCTTCTCATATCTCCCTTTCTCTATTGCCTAAGTGCTGGGTTTGTTTCTTCACACTTAAATAGACACACCATGTAAAGTCCATCCAATTCACTTCCCAAGCACCTGTTGAAATTGAATATGAAATTTGCAGTCTTTACTATGCCCTTCACTTCTCTGGTATTCTTTATTGTGATCCCCTGCATCTGCTTTGTTCTTTATACTTAGTATGTTTTAATTCAAAATAGGAATGAAAATACGGCTAATATTGGAACCAAATAATGCTATTACACTGTTGCTTGCTCTGGCCCAGTGAACTCGCCGATGCAGTTTTCCTGGAGTGAGTACTTGCACTAAAGTCGGAGAATTTACAGTAGGAGAATTTCCACTTGAAAAGTTACGTAAGTGTATGTGTATCTCAAAGATCAGAGCTGCAGATGCATACCCAGCTCTTAGGGTTTAAGGTCAAGTTCTTTGGGTCACAACATAGAAATGCCATCACAATCAAGAGCTGCTGTCTGGTTGCTTTCCTTGTTCCCCAACCAGCAGAGGAAAGGTTTCATTCTTTCCAAGGAAGTCCTTCTCTGAGTGTCGTCACTACTGTACCCCTGCTCAGCCTTGACACCATCCGTCCCTTGAGCCTGTTCTTTGCTGTCCCAACCACATATATAAACAACAAGTCTTTCCTATCATCCTTTTGTACCGGTAGACTGCGAAATTCTCTTTTTCCCTGACTGCATTCTTCCCTGCTTTTAGTTGCACAATTCTAATTTGTCCAAGCTTTCCTTCTCT
The DNA here is from genome assembly GCA_013397955.1 of Grantiella picta. Classification (NCBI taxonomy): domain Eukaryota; kingdom Metazoa; phylum Chordata; class Aves; order Passeriformes; family Meliphagidae; genus Grantiella; species Grantiella picta. The sequence goes on from VZRM01003891.1 coordinate 570,879, forward strand.
TTTAGCACAAGGTCTCTGTTGCTGTTGCTGCTTCTACTTGAACCTTCTCCAGCTGGTCTGTAATTCCCCTGAAGCCTGGCACCCAAATCCAAGCATGATATTGCAGCTAAAGCTGTTCTGATGAACAGCTGAGTGACTTCACACAGGCTGTTTATGCTGTCCTACATGTCATTTCTCCCTTACAAGAGCAGCACAGCATTACTCATGTCTGCTCTGCCTGTAACCCTCAGATCCCTCCCAACAGGGCTGCAATTCAGCAAAAGGGATCCGTTACATGTGCTGGAAGCTGACTGTTCCTGCTCAAGTGAAGTCCATTGGATTGGTCTCCACAGAGTTTTTCCCCTTAATATTTATTTCAATTGGTGTGAGCCTTCTCTTTTTCTGACCCTTAGCTGAGGCTTATCTTTCGTTGGGATTGCTAGCTCACCCTGCACCAATAAGGACACAGGAACTGGTGTAGTTCTCCTTTGCTCCACATGAAAGCCTACTTGAACATTTATAAATCAATAGGTTTGCTTGCAATCTGCCACTGAAGCTAAGGGGAGGGGGCTTTGTGACTGGTTTAACATCAACACAATATTGGGCCTAATGTAATACTATATTTAATCATTTCACCTACATATTCAAATGTACACCGTGAGTGGGTGGAGGAATCTGATGTAATTAACAGTCAGGGTGTGTCCCAGCCTGCTGATCAGTGCACAAGTATGAAGGAGACTTCTTTGTACTTCTAAGTCATGAGAGCTAATGATTACCACACACCTACTCTCTTAATGGAACCATTGGCCCTGAAGACAAAAACTGAGGTCAAGTCATCCCTTGACTTGGCCCATTTTTAAAAGGTATGTTTGAAAGCCTCAATTTTGACCTCTCTTCCTTCCATGGACACAGCCTAATCCTGGTTAAAATCTAAAGGAAGGGCAAAACAGACCCACGTTCTCCTCACCCTTCTGGAGGTGAACAATCCATCCCTTGTTACCACATAAGGAAGTAGAGATGCACACTGAGAGTAGACCAGGTAACAATGACAATAGGTGGAAAGAGACTGTGGCAATCTGGGGGATAGAGTGAGAGAAGCTGTAGGAGAAAGGGAGGCTGGGGAAAGAAGGCATGGCAGAGGCAGGGAGAGGAAGCAGAGACAGGAGGGAGAAAATTCCAAAAAGGGATGAACATAGGAGAAAAAATGTTTCTCTGTGGTTCTGCTGTCAATGCTTTTTCTGGATAAATACTTTAGAAAGGAAACTCTGCAATGATTCTCCTTGTGGAGCTTCCCTAGATCTATCACAAATGCCCCCTGAAGTTATACCTCCCTGACAATTTCCTACATCCCAGAAATCTAGAGAGCTGAAATCTTAAGTTAGGACCATTCAAAAGGAAGGACTAAAGAGCATTAAGATCTGCAAACTCCAGCATCACAAGCACTGGTTTATGCAATGGTACAACTCTTACAGCTCCTGTTTATGAGGTTAAAGAAATAATGATTCATGAGACTGGCTGACACCTGGAATGATTTAACCAGGCCATCCCTAATGTAAATGACATTGACTCACATTTCCAGATGTAGGTGGAACTGGCAATTGTCTTTTCCTCATAATTGTCTTAACTTGCTTTGCTAGCTAGAAATAGTTTTCTAGGTTGTATTTCAAATCTTGTAATCAGAGGTACATTCTTTCCATAGATGTTTGTAGTTGTAGTCGATGGAACATCTAGGACAGAATTTGACCTACAAACTTAGATATGTAGCAGCGGCCTAGATTGAAATAGATGTACTTAAGTCTGAACCAGAACTAAAGTAAGGTTGCTTCATATGGACACAAAATTTAAAATATGAATGCACATGTTGGGGCAGGCAGGATTTTTGTGTTTTGGTTTTTTCCCTTCACCCCTGAAGTAATCTTTTCATTAAATTTAATACAACGGCATTCTCTTAGATAATGCAGGGAAAACATTTAAATATTACAATTAAAAAAAGGTTGGAAGTTTCTAAAAAGTTCAATCAAAAACAGCATGCAGGGAGGGAGAAAATTATGAAGTCATCTCCCACTGGTTTTCATCCAGAAAGTGCTTAGACTTTCCTCCTCTTTCTGGCTGTCTGTCCATTCTTTCCCAAGGCACAGCCTTATCCCAGACCTTTGCAGGTAAACCACACTCTGACGTTACAATGACGTGAGCTGACCGTGGCTGAGCTGACTGCAGTGGTATGTCATGCCTGCCACCACAGAGATTTGACCCAGTTACTGTGACCTGACACACTTGCAATCTAGTACAGCCTCAAGTCTCACAGCAACAGCCCCCGAAACCACTAGACTCACATGAAAGCTGAAACGAAACCAAACCAAACCAGACGGAATTAAACCCAGGAGAAAGGCACTCCAAAAAAACATAATTATATCACACAAGTTTGTTAATGCTTGCTTACTTTGCTTGTTAGAGGACTTTGGATGAGATATCCACATGCTTTTTAAGAAGTGTTGACAATCTAGGAGGAAATGACAGAGCTGATTATATGCTGCTGTATGATTGTATTAGGGACATAACGCAATCCATGTGCTGCCTGGTGAGCTGTAGTGAAGCTGCACTGCAGAGCAAAGTGGGGGCCAGGTGTGGTGCAGCCCCGAGCAGATCCATGCAGTGTTTGGTGATTCTGCCCCTAACAGGGAGGGGTTCCACTGCAAAAGCTGAGACACCTTACAGAGGAAGGTCAGGAACACCAAATGGGGTCAGACTTTGTGCTTAAGAACCACACCTACACATCTTATGCACCGGGTTTCTTCTGGTGATTGTGCAATGTTTGTAATGTAACAGAATCACAGAATGGTCAGGTTGGAAGGGACCACAGTGGGACATCTGGTCCAACCTCCCTGCTCAAGCAGGGTCATCCCAGAGCACATTGCACAGGGCTGTGTCCAGATGGTCCTTGAATGTCTCCAGTGAGGGAGACTCCACACCCTCTCTGAACAATCTGTTCCTGTTCTCAGTCATGTGCATAGTACAGAAGTTCTTCCTCATGTTACCAGGTGTTTTCCTCACTTTCCAGCCTTGTAAAAGCTTCTGAAAAAACTTTCTGCATCTTACCTATTTTTACCTCCTTCACTGTTGTTCACTACCACTGAGAACCAGAATTTAAATCTCAGAAGCCTTATGTCTTTATTCCAAAAGAGAAGTCATGGATAACCACATGAGAGAATTTTGCAAGTTAGGATCTAGAACTGGACTTTAAATTAACCACTTGAGGACAAATTACTGTTGGATTACTCTGCACATTGCTGTTTATTCCAAGTTCATTACTTGTGTGTAGCTATAAATAAATGTGTACCATCTAGGACACTGATGAATGGTGACTGCATCTACCCTGGAAATTTAGTCCGGAATACTTTTTTTCTAATCAGTTCAAGGAAATTATTTCTACATAAATAATAATGAATAATATGTTATTCTCACTCTGTATTAACTATTTTCCCCCCAGAATTTTCTTTTCAATGCTCTTAGGAGATAAAGCTGGTTCTCCTGTGGAAAAGTGGACTCAGACAAAAAGGTGGGCTTTGCTTTGACTACCACTATTGATGATCCAAAAGAAGTTCTTTTAGTTGAGACTCAACCAGACTAGTCTGTTTATTATGTTCACAATAATCACTCTGTTCTCTCCAAAAGTGAGCAGAATGCAGGCAGGCATCATGAGAACAAGCATCTTCAAAGTAGTGATCTCTGACAGAATTTGGGGTGGTGGATACAAAGGTGTGACACAGCCGCAGGGAAATGGAATCATGAGAGGAAATACCCACTTTTCAGAGGCAGGAAAAAAGGCAACTCCAAACAACATTTTCACAGCCAACAGAAGAGAAGAAAATACAGAGGCAGCAGTGGTGAAGCAGGCAGGATAGAGGCTCCCAAGAGACTTCCCAGCCCAAGGGAACAGCTGGAGGGCTTGCTCCCTCTGCTGGGGCACCCTAATACACCCACGAGAGATTTGCCAGTTCGACCAACTCGGAATCTCTTTGATCAGGAAATAAAAATCAATGCAGTTCTGATTACCATTGTATCACGGGTTGATTACCTTAGCATCACAAGGATTTTTTTTTTTCAAGACTGACTACGTGGTTCAATATGAAGCTGAAGGCGATGGGAGAGAGCTATTTCATTGATTTTGTTTTGAAAAGAATCAAAAGGCATACAAGTTTAAATCTGTATTTTTCAGATTATAATTCTGTCAGTTAAGTCAAACTGGAACACAGGAAAATAAAAAGCAGACCTTTCCAGTGTCTCATGTAATGCAGAAAAGCAACTCTTTCTATATGACCTTTGTTCTAGGACAGCCTGGCCTTAATTACTTGGGCTTACAACTAAATAGCCTATTCCTACAGGAAGCGGGGAGTAAATCTCTCCTAAAGCATCTTCAGACAAACACAACATCATCACTTGGTTATTCAGCATTCATGTCAGGTAAGATAAGCCAGAGCAGCATGAGGCACAGTGATGGCAAGAAACTATGACTCAGACACTCACTGACACTGCTCCACTCTTGCTGGAAAGAGTTGGTGCCTGCGACTCCTCTTTCCCTTTTGCAGAATCAGGGTCACCGTTTGGCTCTGAGATTGCAGAATCCTGCGTCTTGCAATGCAGCTTTCTGTCTGCTGAGTGAGAGTTCAGGAAGCTCATGCCTTTTTGCATCCTAAGTTGGTATGGAATCTGCGTTCTCCTATATATATAGCATCTGACATTTGGTACAAAGACCCCCAGTTTTAGCTAAAAATTACAGGTGTAATAGTAAAAAAGGAAAATGCCTGACTAAAAACTCATCTAGATGTATTTTAATGGAATTTTTTTGCCTCTCCAGATTAAACAGCTTCACATTTGCCAGCTTTCTGTCATATCAGTGAACGTCTTGGTCCACTGGTGCTCTATCACCTTACAAATTCAATGGAGGAAATGGAAACCAAGCTCTGCAGCAGTGAAAAAGAGGAAGCTTTCAAAAGAGAACTACCATACTGCATAGGAGAAATAGACTTCACAGCTTCTGGGAAGAAACATGGAAAGGTATAGCCACTGAAGAGTTTTAATCCTTTAACACTATTGTTGTTCAGCTGTTACTTCTTAGCAGTAAATGCAGAGACTACAACAGTGAGAGTCAATGTGCCGCAGCAGGAGGCACCACACTGTACTCCAAGTAGGGACCATTCCTTCCTGAACATGAATGTGGTTTAAAATATGGACTTTTAATACACAGAAATCAATAACTTGATTTGCAATGACATGATACAAGTACAGGTGATCACTTTTCCATTTAAAGGAAAAATAGTTACATGCTCTGCTTCCTTCATTTTGCATCCTTTCCCTGTTTTAACGTATATCTGCCAAAAATTAAACATTATGGCTTTTCACATTTTAAACATGCTTTTGAGCTGCCTTAAGGTTTTCCCTTAAGTTCTCTCTCCGTTCTGCTGATATGCAGAGGGGGATGTATATGGACAAACCCACCTGCTCACTATTCCTGTGCACACATTAGTGCTAGATCAGAAGGAATTCCTAGGAATTTCTGAAATCTGCCTCAAGATTTTGTTTCAACATAAAGCCTTAAGCACAAAGCCAAAATATATTCAGAATTGGAAGAAGCAATGGATTAATATAATTTATGTCTTGGAAAACAGACATAAAATCAGGCAAATATTTTAGCTTGTGCTGAAATAAAAAACACCTAGGAAATTTATTGGATTTGCTAGGCTGCCATGAAAATGAAGGCAGTTCAAGTGAAACAGCAGTCCTAAGTGAGAGTGTGATATGTCAGCCTGTAACACAGAATTAACCCATGCAACTGATCCAACTAGTGAGATGGCAATTATACAGGAGTCTGCTAAATTCATTCTAGAATTAGTTCTCTATCAATTCTTGCTCAAATAATTTTTTCTTAAATATCCAAGTTGCATTTACCATGAACAGACTCTTTACTGTATCTTTCTGTCCTATTGATATTCATTGAGTTTTTCTTCTGTTGAAGTTTATGAAGGTCCCGAGTACCATTCACCCTGGAATTATATTTGAAGTTATGCTCAACAAGTGGAAGCTACCTGCTCCCAATTTGGTTATCTCTTTAGTAGGGGCAGAAGAAAACTTCCAGATGAAGCCTTGGTTACGGGACACCCTTAAAAAAGGACTTATAAAGGCAGCTCAAAGCACAGGTGAGTTTTTTAGGCTTTAAAGAAGGAGTTTGTATGCCTGATGGATTCTTGCATCTAGCCCCCAGTGTTCTGGGTCTGCTCACAGGTTTGGTTTTGGAAATTCAAGACTTTGCTGAATGCCACATGCAATGCGTATGTAAACACCTTTGAAAATTTAGGAGATTTTATTATAGTATCAAAACCAAGTCCTTTCCAATCAAATTACTCTAGGCAACCATTCATGAGCTGCAAAATTTCCTGACATTATTCCCTCAAAGGTGACACTAGAAAGATAGCACCAAAATGGGACCAAATACATTATCCCTCTTTTGTGCCATAACAAAATAATTCTGATAAGAGTAGAGCAATTTAACTTCAACAGGAATGAATTTAGGTCAAAAATAAGAATTTTTGTTTTCCCCATTATCATCTGCAAAATGAAGTGAAAATATCTGTGAGCATTTCACAGAAAGCCCTTGGTTTAGCTTCACTGCTCCAGACAAAATTGTAACAGTTTTGATTTTTGTAATGAGACAGCCCAGTACCAAAGCTCTTTTTGGTACTTTTGTGCCACGCAGATATTCTCTATCTCCAGCTGCCTTCTGTATTTCAGACGGGGCAGCATCAAGATCCCCAGTTGCTTTGTCACATATTTGAGAAAGGCCAGCTTGCTGTTTATCTAGGGTTCTCCAGATGCCTTGTCACCATAACAATACCGCTGTCAGTTCTACTCTCCTGAAGAATTCACTCTCCATGCTCACAAGAACAAGAGAAAGAACTCCAGATTATGCAGGTTATGCCCAAGCTCTTCTGCTAAGAGGTGATTGCATAGGACTGCTTAGCCCTCAAATCAAGTCAACAATTTCTTTGACTCATTCCCCTTGCTCTTCCTCATCCAACACTCAGACCTGCCTGGTACAGGGATGTTTCTGCTCATGTGAGTGACTCCAGAGAGGACACAGCATTCTTGATGAGCACGTTAACATCACAGTAAAGATGGCAATGTTGCATCACGTGATACGTGAAGAACATTTGCTTGAGCTTATAATTTCTTCTTGTTTTCATTATTAAAGTCTTAAGTACTTTGCATGTATTTTAATTCTAAAAGTTATAGTCCATCAAGACCTGTCTTCACTTTATCTATCTAAAAATCCCCTTCAATCCAGTACTGTAAGCAATGTTACTTTACACACAAACACATTCAAATACAAAGATATTGCCTAACTGGTTTTTAAAAATAATTTCAGGTGCCTGGATTTTTACCAATGCTTTGCGTGTTGGAGTAACAAGACACTTAGTGCAAGCAGTCCGAGATCTTGCACTGGCTAGTACTTCATCCAAAGTAAGCGTAATTGCCATAGGAATTACTTCACTCAGGAAAATCCAGCACAGAGAAATTCTGGATAACACAAAGGTATTTTTTCACTTACTCTACTGTTCAGCTACAAGCCGCACCTCTACAAAATTTGCAAGCAGCTGGCAGAAGACATTCGGTATAACTTTAAGAAAACAAAAAAAGTGGGGTTTAAGCTGTGTTTTGGGAGGAGACAGAAACGGAGATCAAGGATTGATCAAGGATTGTTGGATGATCGATTCTGCGCCCTCCGCGCCCAGCCCTGGTGAAAGCAATTCCGCTCATGGCCAGCGGGTGGCAGCAGTAGGCATTGCGAGCAATATAGATAATTTTTTTTTTAATTAAAAAAAAACATATATATTAAAAAATATCCCGGGATGAGGCACCTTTCATGGATTTTTCCCTTGTCCACTTGCTGCAGGAGCACTTACTCCTGGCTATTACATAAATACTGTGAAAAGCATGTTTTCTACTATGGGGCGCTAGATGTAAATCTTCCAGGACAAATTTTCCTTAAGTAGCCCCTGAATTTGTGCCTAATATGCAACAACTCGCTCACTACAACAGGTCAAAAATACCAGCCATGCAGGATTTCATCTAGTTATGGGGAGCTCTAGGGAATTCTCAAATTGGGTCAAGGGAATCAAAGTTCTTGGGAAGGAAATAAAAACAATACACCAACAAATAGAAAACCTTGCACAACAAAACAGTTGCTGAAAGTGTTGCTGCTGAATGGACATAGAAGTGGAGAGGAAAAAAAAATAGCATTCCCTTCTTGGCACTGGATATACAGTCTGTCCTAGGCAGAATATTATAACAATAAAATAGGTGTGTAATGACAACAAATGACAGCTTCTCTGCACTATTTTACTTCCCCGCAGAAGCTAAGAAACAAATGACAAAGACGTACCCCTAGTTACTTTGGCAAATGCAAACTATTTCACCTCTCTCCTAGGCTAAGTGATCAAAATGTGTTTGGATCTTTCCTTTTTAGCAGCTACAAAACAAGTGCACTCTTCTTTTTATTTTCTCCCCTCAACTAAAGCCCAAATTCTTTGTCAAGGAATATTTTGCAAAGAGCGTTCCTGACCCTATGACTTCTGGCACAGCTTCCACCCAAAGATATTTTGGATTTTAGTCAGTAACTCTAAGACAAAGGAACTACAGACAGGGATGTTGATCTAGACCCAACTCTCTTTATACTTGGCACTAACACAAGCAGCTTGTTGTATAAAATAGAGTTAACAATCCACATTAGCAAGGAGAAAAACAAGCCCTGAAATCAGTGGCTCCCTCCCATCTCTTCTGTGTTAACAGTATGCTTTAAACATCATTGAAAGATCACTTCCACATTTTCAGAGAATAAATAGGAAAATCCCCAAAGGCCTTTTTCAATTGGTTGTTGTGCCTCCAGATACTAATCAAAAGCCAGATCTTTGGTGAGGAGGCTTAATGTTACATGGCAGCAGAATAGAAGCACATCCTCTGTCAAAACAAAATCTGACGGAAATTAATTATGTCAAGAAGCTTTCCCCAAGGAATGAGACACAGAAGGAAGAAAGTAAAAGAAATTTGTGACACTTGCTGTTCATAAGGAACATTCAAGTTTACTGCTTTTTTTTCCTGGAACAGCCTCTGATTTTCCTGCTCTTCCCAGAGCTGCTGACAAGGAAAGAAACCACAGGAACAAGCCTTATAAGAGCCTCTTTGACCTTGCTTTGGAGGAGATTTCTCCAGTTTGCCTGTACACAGCTTTGTCCCAGAAAGCCACCTAGGGACGTGCTCTGCAGTGGGCAGAGGGAAGGAGCTCTGGGCTGTTCCATGGTTTTATGCATTAGCAGTGCTGCCACGAGCTCCTTCCCTGCCTCTTCAGCATCAGCCTTAGCCCTGTCTGTGGAGAACATGTAAAACTCCTGGGCTGGACTTCCCCCAGGGCTCAGCTGGGCACCTGCTGCTCCTAGCAGACACAGCCAACAGCTGAGATTAAGGAAGGATCTGCATAAACCCTGACTCTTAAAAACCTGAATGTAAATCTCTGCCATACCTTAATGACAGCTAGGTTACAGTGCTGTGCCACAAAAGCATTTGAGACCTGTCTGTGTCCACGGAATTAGTGGGAGGAAAATGGAATACACAGTGACAACTGCCAAGCTGAGAGCCTGAGTTTTGCTCAGCAGCACTGCAGGAACTGGAAAAGAGGCATGGTAGAAGGAAAAGCAGATTTTAAGGAATTATTTTCATCTCACTTGCAAGAGGACAATGACTGTGAAAATGAAAAAGCATAATCAGGCATTTACAGCCTGGAATGATGTATCAAAGTGGATGTGCAACAGTGGGAAAGGAAGATGTATTAAGGAGGGAAGGGGAGTTTGAAAAAGTCTGTGTATGGAAGCTCATATGTAGTGCAGTATTTAGAACAAAAGACTGTAGCAGAGGTTCTGTTTTACCTAGAAGGTAATTTTATTTTAAAAAAATCATTAATAATTAATTAAAAATATAACACCCCTCACCCAAAAAAAAAGATAAGAAGATTCCACTTGCTAAAATCTGTCTGCCACTCACTCTTTTAGAATGCAATTTCCAAACTAAGAGTAACCATTAGATTTCATATAAACCTGTCAGTTAAGTAAAGCTGTATTTAAATTTATAGGGACACAGAGGAGACTAACTCACCTACTCATCTAAACATGGATAAATCACTACTGAAATAAACAGGTTTGCCCCTCTTTATACCAGCCGAGGCTTCACATCTCCATACACAATTATCAAGTCTCATGGCCCCTTTCCATTCCTCCAACAAACATTTCCAAAACCTGCATTCCAGAGATGATGATTGATATCGCTATATTTGCAGAGGCCAAAAGGGAAGCTTCAAGAACTCCACCTCTCAGTCCTGCCAAATCTGACTGCTTCCAAAAGGAACATATTTTCCTTCTTCACCCTTTTTAAAGAGTCCACTCAAGTGTCTCAGAGGAGGTGTGCTGTGCACAGAAATGGAGAGGAAGGACATTAAATCATGGGCTGGGCTTTGCAGAGAGCACTGACATCTCCCCTTCTCTCTCTAGAATGAAAGTCTTGTACACTACCAGTCAGATGACAATATCCAAGGCCCACCATATTCCTTGGACCACAACCATTCCCATTTCATTTTGGTGGACCACACAACACCAGACGAGCCGGATGGAACCACCAAGCTACGCTTCTCTTTGGAAAAATACATCTCCGAGCAGCGCACTGGCTATGTGGGTAAGCAGGTTCTGCACAGGCATCTAATCTGAATAATTCTGATACCACAGCAGGCCCCTGGCCTTATCAGAGGCAAGTCCAGTTCTCAAATTGGACAATTGCCTACATGGGCAAGATCAAGTCAACACATTTGTCATTATGTAAGAGGCAGAGCTACGGTAACTTCCGAAGCTGAGCAAGCTGCTCTTTGAACCAAAAATCTGCACTTTTATTGCATCTCCTTAAATGTAGCTCAAAGCTGATCTTCAAAGCATAGCTCAAATTGCCTTAAAAGACAACATATGGAAAATAAATCCAGCTTTAAGTGCCTTAACTAGTGGTTCTAAGAGATTGATAGCCTTTGCTGTATACTTTTATTCCCTCTTGCACACAGGGCTTGAATTGCTCTTGCACTGGAAGAAAAGGCTTGTTCCAAAGCCCTCCGAAACATTTTAAGCCATATTTGTTTCAGGATAAAAATCTCATCCTGGATAAATACCGTAGCATCTAATGTCCATCTGAATCGTGTGACCTTTTTATAATAAGAATTGAGCATTGGGCAGGTCTCCTACTGCTATTTGTGGAAAGAATTCAGTTGTCGAGTTAATACAATGACTTTACCTTTGCTTTGTTTCTGTACTACCTGCAGTGCTAGCACAGCTGAAACAGGAGGCAGAGCTCACTTATTCACAGCTCTGTGCATCCATGGAATATCCACTCACGCAGCCCATAGGGTGGTTGCACAAATGTACCTGGGAACACAAATTCACCTGAAGAATGCTTATCTGGTGACTTGGATAGGAAAGACCACAGACAGGCTGTAAGGGTAGCCTGGGGTTGCAGTACTGAAAATTACAAAGTACCCTCCTTCTGCTTGCAAACCGAATCTAATTGAACAGCTCCCAGGGAAACATAATTCTGACAAAGAATGCTGATTCATGTGACAAATATTTTGCTGGAACATACTGCATTTGGTGTTATCTTCTATAAACAAAACCAATGTCATTCATTTAAACTCATTTATAAACACGCTGAGCTAAGCTATGTGGCTTTACTGAAGTTAAACGCTTTAATAAGGTCATGTGGAATTTCCCTATTAAAAAAAAAAACCACCTAAAAGTCTTTTAGCAAAAATTTTTTATGTACTGAATAGTCTTTGCAATTAAGGATTTTTCAGATTCACAGTGTAAAGTCAGAATCCACCTGATCCTCCTCTGGCTACATTTTATCTAAATCAATGGTAAATGAAGAATATTTGTAGCCCTAATCATACCTTGAGGAGCCTGTAGTCCCAGAGGTCACTCTTCAGACAGCATCACGTTAGAGAGATGTGACTAAACAAATTGAGTTTCTTGCCAATCACGTCCTGGCTATAGCTCAGTTCAACCTTATCTCTCTAGGCATCCCAAAAGAGATACAATAAATAGCAAGTAGAGATCTGCACTGAGTTCTGGGAGATCTACAAAGGAAAACATCAAAAAAATTCTTTGAACTGAACACCTTTTATCTTCCAGCTGAAAGAGGCATTCCTGTCATGATGTTACTGTTTTGATTGAGCTCCTTCAGGCCAATCTATATTCACCTTTGTATTACAGAGTTAAATTAAACCATCTATTTCACAGGAACGGGTAGCATTGAGATCCCCGTGCTTTGCTTACTGGTAAATGGAGGACCAGGCACACTTGAGGTAAGAAGTTGATTTCAACTTTAGAAAAATAAATTAACTGGTGCCAAGTAATTAACAGAAAATTTGGCTGGATGACAAACACGTCTATTGGCGCTTTACATAAAGTCAAAATTCACATCTATACACCATTAAGAACTGAGCTCTGTTAATGTTAAATTTGCCAGTATTTGTTTGACAGAACTATTTCCTTTTGAGTAGGCAGCAGCTGATCATTAAAACTTCCACTGACAGCTTGTCCAGTGGGAAGAAAGAATCCAAACCCAAAACAAATACACAGAACCTAGTTCCAGACCTAGGGAAACAGAAATACTGTGATATTACTTGAGAACACAGGCAAAAAAAGGGATGAATCTTTCAGTGTTGTTCTGCAACGACACAACTGTCTGTCCCGGAGCTCAGAGAAAGCACAAGCCCAGGTTTGCTGGGCATGCCATTTGAAATGGGAGTGTCCTGGTTCCACTGAGCAGAAGTACATTGTAGGATTGAAGACTGGAGTGTTGTCTGATAATAATCCTAATCTTCTTCAGTGAAGGATCAGTTTTGATTTTTTTTCCTGAGTGGCTGTACAACTTACAGAACCTGTTAACAAGGAGATATGCTTTGATTTATATTTTATTTTACTTTTTTTTTAATTATTCTCAGTCTATAATACCTTTAGAGAGACATGATTTAACTATAATTTAAAGTTTCCAAGTGACAGGACTGTGACATAGAAGCTCTTTCAGAATAATGACTCCTTTCTGGGGATGTTTCCTAGTTTCAGTTTCTTGTTTCTTGTCATAACTTTTTTGTCAGCTGGACTAAAACACACTCTTGTATTTGAAATTTCACTTTTTAAATAAAGATTATGTCACCTCATGAACTTTTTTTTCTAGGAGCTAAATATTGCAGTGTTTCCTATATCTTCAGTTTAGAAAAATCCCATCTTATGAGATATAAATCCTCTTTACAAAGTTTTAGCAAACATGGTGACTGGAAGACTAAAAGTGACTGACTGGGGTTGCTCTAAACTGACATGGGCTGGGAATGGATAACTGCCCACACTTTTTTAGAATATCAGTTTCTTAAATGGATTTCTTAAAATGGATAATATGCAAAGAATATAAAAAATTTTTTAAAACCTCAATACCTAAACTAAAGAAAAAAACCCTGCACCACAATTGAATCAATACAGTCTTGCGTATCTACAGAGGAAGAAATGTCTAGCAGCAAGTAGATATTGTTGCAATTATGATGCCACAGCCTCTGCTTTCCTCTCTCAACAACCTGCCTGACTCATTCTAATTGCACAAGTAATAGAAATAGTAGTGTTTAACTCTTGTAATTGCTAAGATTCAGTGGTTTTTTCCTATTTTATTCCCACAGGCAAATTCCTTCGTTTCAGAATATATTGACAGGTTTGGCAGATAGAAAAAAACAACCCTATACAAAAAAGCCTGCTGATAATTTCTGTACAAGCTTACTCTTGCACTTGACTGCTGAAACAGAGACTTCAGGGGGAAAAAAAAGTCAGGATCAAAGAAATTTTATGCATTGTTTGTCCAAATCAAGATGCTTAGCTGCTCATGAAAAGAAGCATAGTCAGAGGCCTATACATGGATGGCCTGCTACAGAAGTCAAAAAATCCTAATAGCTTAGAGGAGTCTGGGCTGATCCCATAGTCAATCTGATTTAGGTACATGTATTCCTGATTTGCTAGAAGTCCTCCATTTGCATAACATTTTCTTTCCACATATGGATTCTAAAAATGTCCTTTCTTAAACCACAGAGAATCTACAGAGGTTTGGAAAATTCTGCTCCCTGGCTTATCTTAGCAGGCTCTGGAGGTACAGCTGACATCTTGGCTGCATTCATGAATGACCCACAGCTTATCATGCCAGAAGCTGTTGAAAAGCAGTTTAAGGAGAAATTCCCTGCAGAAAGCTTCTCGTGGAAGGACATTCTTCGGTGGACAGTGACAGTGAGCATCTATGTCTAATGAGTTACCATGTTCACAAGCTCTCTCCTAACACTTGTAGCTTTGGTAGCCACTTCAGTGCAGGTTTGGCAAGAAGCTGCTCAGAAGTTTTGGGAACTCCAGCGCTTTGACACCAGTGTCATAGAATGCCTCTCAAGCATTAAAATCAAGTGGTCATTTGATCATGCAAACGACTGTTGTCACAGTAATTCAGCCGAACACTTAGGGCTCTGTCCTTCCTCAATCACTTCCTCAAGTAACAGCCAGCACTCAGGAGCCCCACACTCCCGTAGGACATGAAGCTTTATTTATATCCACAGCTGTGGAGCTTGTGCAGCTGCGACAGAAGAGACCTAATTCATGATCTACAGCTGTTAAATGAAAACCTAGCTGTGGATAAGCATGAATAAATTAAATAGAATGAAGCGTGTTTAGAAATCATCCAATCTATTGTCAGTTACTTGCTCTTTAACTATTATTGTTCTTAAAATAGAAAGACAAAACAGATTCACAGAGCCTTCTTACTCTTTGTCTTGGTATACACTTGCTGAATTTAAATCACTACATACAAGCCTTTTAGAAGCAAAAACCCCACTTGGAGATTGTCTGAAAAATGAAGAGCATTGGGTGCCTCTGAGATAAACCAAGTCCACCTGACCTGGCCCACTACCTGTTCTTTGCATTCCCTGCCATAAACCTCAGTTTTAAAAGTTCCACATAACTAATTCCATTAGGAAGAACTTTGCCAGATCTAACAAAAGGGGATGAAAGGCATCTAGAAGCAATATTGCCAGATGCTCACAAAGTCTCAGTGCAGCTGCACTGTGAGAAAGAAAACTCAATAAACAGAGAAGCAGAAGGAAAGAGAAGAGTACTCTATATATCAATATTTGAGGACTTTTACTTAGAGAAGAGTTAGAGACTATGCTTTTAAATAAACAACTCAGAGAGGAAAAGTTAAATGTCAAAGCAGGATGAGGTAAAATGAAACTAGTGGTATGCTGGCGATAACATGGCTTTGAGTCAAATAAGAATGTAAGTTAAGGAAGGATCTTTTAATTAAAGCACTGCTCTGCTTCTCAGGCTATCCAAGTTCTGTTCCTCCTATCCTTGTAGGTGACTTGGAAAAGGCAATAACTCCTTCCTTGTCTTGGGAGTTCTTTATATATGGGAAACTAATAATATCTGTCTTCTTGCCAAACCTCAGCTTTACAATTAGAACATAAGTTTTTGGGAAATGGCATATAGGTTATCTTCACTGAGCTCTTGGGCACTAACGTATGTCCATAGGACAACATGTAAAATTAGTTTTGTTTCAACTCCAAATAGATTCAGACCATTATTTCACACCAGCATCTTTTAACTCTGCACAACTTTGAGCAAGATGGATCAGAAGAACTGGACACAGTCATTTTAAAAGCTTTAGTAAAAGGTAAGATGCAATAAACACAGCACAGTGTAACATTTGTCTTATTTGACTTCTATGCCATAAATACATTTCATTTTTTTTCCAGTGCAAATTCAGCTGGCTGTTGGATCAGATTTAATTTCTGATGCACTGTTCTTTTGTTTGTTTATTGACAGATAAACTGTGGCAGTTACCATAGCTCTTGTAACCTTGCTCTAAACTAGTGTTTGCTTTTTAATCTCATGCTATTGTACAGTACCTTTCTAGTCACACCTTTATATCATTACTTGCTTCTCTTTGTAACAGAGGCTATAGAAGAACTGAAATATACTGGAGCAATATACTATTCCAATTACAAACCATTAAAAAAGCCCCAAGAGAACAAAACCAAAAACCATAAGTAGACCAGAACTATCTTTGTTTCAGAAACAATCCATTTCTCCTACATGAAATCTCCCCTGTATCTTCTGAAAGAAGACATTACTTGTGCTGCCACCTATTTCAGTTTCCATCAACTTAATGGTTTGTGTTAGCTTAAATTTAAATTTAGCATAGGAGAAAACAAAAAAGACATTCTATTCCTAATGTGCTAATTGAAACAAGGCAAAAACAACAGCCAATCCTGTCCCCTGTGTTCTGCAGGGCAGTGTCCCTCTTAATATCCAACAGTCATAGTTTAATAGAGAATTTGTCAAGAAAAAAAACATTTTTGAATATTAATATCTCTAATTTTAGGAAAACATTGGTGTGCAGGGTTTCTGGTTAAGCAACCTACAGATCTGTGATAGCTGAAGGAGAACTGGCATTATTAATCAAAGTACCAATAGTATATTTAATTAAACATAACTGCTAAATTCTGACTTTATTTGCATTTCCTATTTTTTTCCAGCCTGCAAAAGTCAGAGTCAGGAGGCTCAGGAGTATCTGGATGAACTGAAGCTGGCAGTGGCCTGGAATAGAGTCGACATTGCAAAAAGCGAAATATTCAATGGTGATGTGGAGTGGAAGGTACCAGGTTTAATTGCCTTAGAGGAAAATTGGTGTACAATCCAAAGTGTACAGGACACTGGAACACCCCAAAAGATGGCTTAAGATTTTAACACTACCTGCATGCTCCACTGAGAGATTGGGCAGGGACAGTGAGCTTCCTGAGGCTGTTTGTCTTTCTCCCCCCTGTATGGTAATGGCTAAAGACAGAGGAATAACTCAGTGGCCATCATCTCTTTCTTGAGCTCTTTGAGAGCAACAACCTTTCTCCCCTTCTGTATAGACCTTTAAAGCAAACAAACCAAACCTTACAAAGCACAAGAAGCAGGCAGATAGTACTGTTAGAAAGTGGTATGAAGAATGTAATTTTTCAACTATTTCAATAAATACCCAGTGTGGTGGGTACCTCACATCAAGTCCTATAGCATGCAATTTGTGTTGATGTTCTAACACAGTACAGACATTTTGTCAGAGAGAAATTAAGAGAGTTCCACCCCTTTCTCATTGTACTGTTGGCTGGTGGAAGATACAACTTGTGCATGTCCTCTTGTTAAATCTTACCTCTCTCATCATCCATCCATGATTACAGCCTAAACTGTCCTTTGTTGTTGGTTTTTTTTTTTTCTTTTTCTTTTTCCCTTTCATCAATCCAGTCCTGTGACCTAGAGGAAGTGATGATGGATGCTCTGGTCAACGACAAACCAGAATTCGTAAAATTATTTATTGACAACGGGGCTAACATATATGAGTTCCTGACCTACAGTCGTCTGCAGAGACTCTACTGTTCCATTTCTCAGAAAAGTCTCCTCTATGAACTTCTCCTGAAGAAACATGAAGAAAGCAAACTGACCTTGGCAGGGCTCACTAGTCAGCAACAAAATGAGCAGAAGGAGATCAGCCCCCTCTTCACTCTCAGTGAGGTCTCTAGAGTTCTCAAGGATTTTCTTCATGATGCATGCAAAGGTTTCTATCAAGACCTCAGACATGGAGGCAAGAAGAAATCTGTGAGTCACAACTTTGCATCGTAGTTCTGCTCCCCTCCAATTCAGAATCTGAACAATTTAAACTAGGTCTGGCCTTTGGGGTGGGGCAGGGAATAGAGTCAATGAAAGATAAATGGCAAATACAAAGTGATAAGATTTATATTTACTAAGGAGTAATTAGATATAAAAATAGTGGTCTGTTTTTCTCATACAGAACTTCAAACAGAAGTACTTGAAAGGCAGCATTTTCTAGGAGAAAAAACAGGAAATGGACATTTTCAATGGCAAGTCTGAAAATTATCATCTTTGTACCTGAAACTATTCTCAGATTTATCTCTGTATGAGTAGATCATACTCAGATATTGATATTCAATAATATACAGTATTTTATATTTACCTTTAGATCATCATAGTTTTGTTATTGAGTGACATAACACAGCAAGAAATTGGAACAACTGTGTGAAGTGGCCCTGGCAGGTGTGCTGGCCAACATGTGACAAGGGTAATATGTGATGGGGGTACCACTGTGGAATGTCGATAACCCACAGTGGTGCAATAGATGCATCATCATTTTTGCATTTTGACAGTGTGTTTAACATTAAAACTGCTAAGCACCAAAGTTCTTGCAAACGAATTGAAAGCAATTTTGGGTGCAATGTTTCAAAACATAGATGTATAAAGAAATATCATTAAGATTCAGTTTAAGGCAAACTAAACATTTAAGCCTTTTGGTATTTACCAGGTTCTAATTCCATCTTAAAACCACTAAAACTAAAAACTAATTTAAAAAAATAATTCTTACTCAAGAGCTTAAATCCATTTTACTTTGATAAAGCCTAGCTAAATTAATTAATAGTATGAAAAGTTAAATTTCAATCCACTCAGCATTTTTTCATTCACAAGGACACACAACTTGAGACAATACCTCTGTAGTCACTAAACAGACTCCAGGCTTTTAAATTTGACAGAAATAAAAATTTGCTGCCAAAGTCTCACTTAACCTTTTTGGCATTTGGCAGTGAGTGAGCCAAAGCCAGGTGCTGTAAATAAGGCCCAATTCAGATATCAGATCCTGCTGCCTATGAGCTTTTTCCCTTTTAAAGCTTCTTCCCATGGCTGCTTCCCAACAGTGGCTGAATCCTATTATCATTGGCAACAGAAAGAGCATCACAGTGCTGGGATACCACTGTCACTGCTGCCAAATTGTGAGTCTTTTTTCAAATCAGGAACTAGTGGTTTCAGAGACAGGTGATGCTTTTAAGATATCTTTGTCTCTTGCAAGGCTTTCCATGCAATTTACTTGATTTAATAGCTCACTACAAACTGAAGAAACACACCTCAACATCCCACAAAAATGCCATTAAAATAAATATGAACAGAATCCCATAATTTAAATTATTAAAAAATATATTCTCACAAAAACCTGTTTAATTTTAAAAAATCCACTCTGGCAGCTTCTAACCAACACAATAGATATAATGGCAGTTTTTAAATATACTTAAAACTCAGAACTTGATCTAAGTGGCTACACTTCCTCTGGACAACTTTTTAATCAAGTACTAAAGGAATAAGCAG
The DNA here is from genome assembly GCA_013397955.1 of Grantiella picta. NCBI lineage: Eukaryota > Metazoa > Chordata > Aves > Passeriformes > Meliphagidae > Grantiella > Grantiella picta. The sequence goes on from VZRM01003891.1 coordinate 590,207, forward strand.
TATTCTACTTAAACTGTTCCCTGTATGAGGGAAAGGTTTCTCAAAGGAAAGACTAAAAAGTGTATTGATGTTCTCTATTCTCGTCCTGTACAGGGCCTTGGCGAGATTTATTTCTGATGAAATGAAATGCCTTTTGTTCCCTTTTCTCTGAAGTCATGTCCTCTGTGGCAGCCGAGCAGAGTCTGATATAATTGAAGGCAAGCTCAGATTAGTTTATCACAGGTGTGTCTCATCTGATATTACACACCAGTGGTTGAACCCAAGCCTTAATAAAGTCAATGAGAACTTTAGCATTGGCTTCAACGGAGCCACTGTTTCATCCAGAATGTTCTCACACATATTGAGTTATATCGGGGACACAAGGATTCTTTAACTCACTACAGAATGAACTAATTACCTTTTAGTCCTACAGAAAAGAAAAATCAAAGAAACATGAAGTAGCTGGCGAGGCTGAGAGCAGCTTAGATCATTTCATTTGGATGGAACGAGACCGCAAATCAGGTTTTAAATTCTACAAACTATATTTCAGGATAAAACGAATGCAAAGCGATTACCTGGGCCCTTGGACATGAACCAGAAAAGCGAAAATCCTTGGAGGGATTTGTTTGTATGGGCAGTACTTCAAAACCGGCACAAGATGGCAAACTATTTCTGGGCTATGGTAAGCTCTGGGCTGTAGCTGTAGCTGCTTCAGGTGAAGTATTGGCATATTTCAAGTCTACGAGAATTTTTTTTTTTTTTTTTGCTCAGCCTTGCAGCTCAGATGACAGATAGCTTTGTTTCCAAAACACGAGAGGTGGCATTTATAGGGCCTTTCATCTCTGCCTGGCTCACGCCAGCGGGAGGGAGGGCAGAGCAGGTGTAAATCAGCCCAGCCCGAAGCTGTGCGGCAGAGCAGAGCTGCCCTCCCTGCCCTGGTGACTCACAGCTCCCAGGCGCAGGTTTTGTGCCTCCAACAATCGGCGATTGTTCGGCTCCGAGCGTGACGGCAGGGAAGACGGAGCCTTAGAGCATCTCCAGCTTACGTGCCCTGCGCGCAGGGAACAGCATCGCTCTTGAGCTTCGAGCTGGCATAATCGCCTCCTGTTTCACACCCCAGCCCTGTCCCCTGCATCTGGGAGCCTCCCTGCCCCCGCGGAGAGAGAGACAGCTCTCAGGCTCCATCCCTGCGCTTGCAGAGGAGCGCATCTGGCCGGGGGAAGGCGGGGAGGGAGGGAGCGCAGCGCGGCTCGGCGGGCTGTGGGTGTGCGATGTGCGTGCGAACACACCAGCGCAGCCCCGAGCGGAGCGCACGTCCTGCTCTGGGCCATTGTTGTGCCTCTGCCAGCTGTGCTCCCTCCCTTCTCCCGCATCTCTGTGCAGGGCTGCGGCTCAGCCGCCTTCGAGGTATCTCGACACAGTGAGACTGTGTTGCTCTATTTCCAGAGCACTTTCTTCTCCTTTCAGTCTTTGATTGCTGCCCCAAATCAGGCCCCTCTAAGAGCCTGCACCCAGAAGTCTTCAGCCTTACAAGGCACAAGAGCTACCAATAAAGAATCATAGAAGAGTTTGTGTTGGAAATGACCTTAAAGATCACCCCACTGCGATGGGCAGGAACACCCCCTACTAGTCAGGATTGCTCAAAGTCACATCCAGCCTGGCCTAGAACACTGCCAGGGATGGGCCATCCACAACATGTGGTTTTAATTCTCAAATACCATCAAAACTGATCAGCATTTTGGCCTTTCAAATCTATATTTGAGGGAACATTTTTCTTGAAAGGGAAGACGTGCCTGAACTTTTTGTTGCTGTTAAATGTGTTGCATAGTGGAGTCTTCCCCTGTTCAGAAATGCCTTCCAGTGGAGGGTGACAGCAGCACCCCTTTCAATTCTACAGGGTCAGGAGGGTGTAGCTTCAGCTTTGGCAGCCTGCAAGATCCTTAAAGAGATGTCCCGCCTGGAGACTGAGACCAAAGCAGCCTGCATAATGAAAGAGGCCAAGTATGAGCAGCTCGCTGTTGGTAAGTAATGGCACTTTTTGAATGGCATTGAGAATTTAAGAAGGAACTGCCATTGGAAGGCAAGCAAGTGAAAAAAATACTGTTTCAGTTGGAAAAGGTCAACTGCCATGAATAATTTAACAGCCTTGCAGGACAGGCAGTCCCAAACATTCCAATACAGCAGAAAGATTTAAAACCCACTCCTTCTGGAAAAATCTGTGTTCCAACACTGGCCCCCTGAGATGCATGGATACTCTCCCGCTGCTTGTTGGTATTTTAATTGTCTGATCTTAGCACAAGGTGTGTTACAGTGATGTGGAAGACAGAATAACCAAAACACTTCCAGGCTCACCAGCAGCCTGCTTCTCCTGCAATATCAAGCTTGCTCTGTAAGGGCCACTAGAGCAACAAGTTTTAAGTTTTGTCATTGCTGCTAAAAATAATTTGAGATTACCTCACCCAGAAGAGGGCCAAGTGCACTGCAAACTGCAGCGAGGCTCAGACTGGTTTCGCAGCAGACAAGCCGCCCCTCCCTACAGCAGTCAGATCCAGGCATCCGCAATGCTGGAATGCTGAACCCTCTCCCCTTTGCTTGGTTTAGAAACAGATGTCTGCACACAAGCTTCTCTGCTGATCTGACTTCAGTCCAATCCATACCTTCACTGCTGTGAGAGGGCTTTAAAATACTCCCCCCATGGAAACAAACACAGACTCCTCTCCCTTTAGAGACAGCTCATCAAGAAGATGAAGGCTCATGCAGGCATTGTGACATTATCTATACACGGATCGCGTTTTCCCTTCTTCTCAGAGGGCCATTATTATTTACAAAAATTAAAAAGCAGGTTCTCATATGATCACAGGGCTCGAGTAATTTAGTCACGGAATTAGGGTGCCTAACCCAATACACAGAAGTCTGCCCCTTGGCTTTGGTAACTATTAGATCAGCTCCTCAGTTTTCATTTCTGGCCTGGATAATGCTGTCAATATTACATAAACCAAACTTTCTTTAAGAATGATAAATACCACATCAAATAGAAAAGCTGTTTGTATATCATCTCATTTTAAGTGCCCTTGATCCTTTCTCTAGGCCTCACAGTGTAATAAGATGTAGGCTGGCTTAAGAAAGGTAATGAGATGATCAAGTGAATCAGTAAAATGAAACATACACAAGAAGTCAGATCTTGTCTAATGAGAAGATCTTGGGGGATTTTTTTTGGACTGTTAAATTTATCCTTGTTTCTAAGCTCCAGGACCAGTTTCTCTGGAAACTGGACTATGCCATAACTACGCCATAACACTCCACCAAGTCTAATATAATTTTATGTCAAGTAGCTCTGTCTTAAAATGAAGGATTGGTTGTCTACAACAGAAAGCTGAGCTGCTCATCTTCTTTAGTCTGTTCAGGAGAGTGGGGACAGCATGACGACTCATCCTTCAAAGTGTAAGATCACCCAAGAGATCAATTTTTTGTCTGTGTTTCCTTCATGTGGCAGAGCTGTTTAGTGAATGCTACCACAACAGTGAGGAGAGAGCATTTGCTCTGTTGGTGAGGAAAAATCAGTACTGGAGCAAAACCACGTGCCTTCAGCTAGCCACAGAAGCTGATGCAAAGTCTTTCTTTGCACATGATGGTGTCCAGGTAAGTTTTCCAAGCCCCCAGGGCCTGAAGTTGGACACATGAGAGGATTGCACAGGAACTGAACAACCCCATGAAACGTATTCCCCTAAGAGCCGTTTTTCAGAAAAGGGACTCCTCTCTCCCTAGCAACAGACAAAGAGGACACTATGCCATGTCCTTGCCAAAGAAGCACAGTTTCCCCTTTCCCCACCCTCTCATCCAGCTGGCACACAGACCAGTGTGCTGAGGAGAAGGTTTAGCCCTTAATCCATCACGTGCTTTTTATTCCTTCCTTGCTCACAGAGAAGCATCAGAAAATCTGTAAGCACTGTAAATCTGCCTGGGGCATAATGAAGCTGCTCCAAGATGTGAGGTAACTTCTTGCTCAGATTCAAGAGAGAGCTCACTGATAAAAGTTAAATTAAATTAGTATTCAGCTTTGCTCTCACAAACTTGAGTTGTCTCCGCATACACAAAGCTAAATTAAGAGTGATGCTTCTTTTAGCTCCCAGTGCCTGACTTGGGCTTCCTTAGTACCACAGATGTTGCTTAATTCCATTTGGCTTGCTGCTCTTCCCATTGGTCTCTGAATAACTCTTTTCATACTCAACATCTGCAGAAAGGCACACACAGACCCTGTTTGCTCTGAAGGTGGGAGGTTCCCAGAGCATTCACTATCTTAGGAATCACCAAAAATAGCTGCACTTCATCTCCAAGTATGTTTTTGTGATATTAAAGCCATCTCTTCTTTTCTTTACTTTCAGGCCTTCCTGACAAAAATATGGTGGGGAGACATGTCTACAAGCACACAGATCCTCAAGTTAATCTGCGGATTCTGGTGTCCTTTCCTAATCTACACAAATTTAATATCATTCAGGTATAAACATAACTACTTGGGTGCAAGAGATTAATAACTAAGTGATGAAAAATAAGCAATAAAAAATATTCAGACTCAAAATTGTTCCCAGAAATGATTAAAACACTAATATCACTTAATATCACCTTAAAAAATCAGTTTTCTGTGGGGCTGAGTGATTTCTGTGTCCTGTGCTAGTGCCTGTTCTCATACAAGGTCAATGCCATGGTTTCACAGAAATAATTCTCTTTTGCACAGTCCACAGAAAAGCCTGTTGGAATTCTGTCAGCTCCAGATTCTACACAGCAATGTGTAGAATCTCCAGCAGCAGCAGCAGCAGCATTTGTTTCTAGATACCTCAGTATCTTGTCCAAGGAAAACAGCCATCACAGAGCAGTGTTATCAGCCACAAGCCTTGATAACCATAAGTAAAGCTTAAAAACACAGGACTGACATTAAATTGTCAATCAATCAAAATCAATTAAGATTTTCAAATTCAGTGCCTTACAACCTTAGGTTTTCTTGAAAAAAAAACCCATACACAAAAAACCCCAACAAAACAAAACACCACAAAAACCAAACAACTAAATGAAATAAAAAAGCAGGGAAAAAAAAAAAAAAAGAGCAGCCAGACTGCTCAGACAGTCATAAAAACTCAGGATCTTAAACTTTAGGAAAACCTCTTAACATCCATAGAATATATACAAATCATCAGAATCGGCAATATGAAATGACATGTTATTATGAAATTCATGTTTCTTAACTCTTAAACTACATAAAAAGCAGGAGGAATACTTGTTTGGCAATGCTGAGTTAAGATTTTCCTTCTGCCAGTATCACTAAAAAAAACCTTCTGGCTGCCAGAGTCACAAATTCACTTAATGTGCTATTTTGGCAAAATTTTCATGGAAAGGTTTAAATTATTATACATAATCAAAGTAATTCTTTCCAAATTTCCATTTTTTTGTCTCCTTTCCCTGGAAATGCAAAAATTGACACATGTTCCCTACTGCTTCTGGCATTTCCCCTCTTAATAGCTACTAAGAGTAGCTAGGAATGGAGCATTGGGCTATTGTCTTCTAAGACTGACTAAGGGGTTTATTTCTGCTCAAATCATAACTAGTTTGAGGAAATTGAGCATCCTGCTCCATTTTTGTGAGGCATGCAAACTATCACTTCTCTGAATCTTGTGGGTGACTTCAGCATCCTCCTTTAAAATGAACAGAACTTGTAAAGACAAACCCCAACAATTATCCATTATTTCATAGCTCCCCAGCAGAGCAGGTCCAAGATAAGTACATACTAGCAGTTCTGTATTAATTCCAATTTGGTAGTGAAAAATGGCTAAGCATCATCTTTCAACTAATGAGTTTATTTCCTTACAGTGAGGAAAACCATTTAAAGACTGAGCCAGAGCCATTTAAAGAGCTGGACAGTTTGGATTCAGAGAGGACTCTTTTTTTCTCCAAGGAAGGAGACAGGTGAGTTTAAAACCACTAGCTAATGTATCTTTTATGACAACAGTCAAAGAACAGGACACTTCTTGGGGATTCATGACCTGTTAATGATCTAAGGAGCAGCTGAAGGACCAAAGAAGTCATTACTCCTCAGGAAGTGATGGGCTTTCTGATCACTGCTGTTGTTGCTCTCTAAAAGGAGTACAGAAAATAAACAGGGATATAGCACTGCTTTAAGGAGACACCACTTGGCTTTTTCTGAGCAGCTAATTTCTACAGAACAAGGGATTTATTTGGGAATGAAATAGCATTTCCTGACATTCCCGTCAGCTCATGATGGCCAATACACATTGGGTTTTAGGAAGTTATCAGATTGCTGAGCTGAGCAGAAAGAAGGTTCTCAGCAAAACCTTACATTATTTGTGTACCTCACTGCATACTTTCCTACCAAGGTGTACTTGTACCCATCAGTATCAGGGAGTTTTATAAGTCAGCTTCTCATGCTCTTAATTTATGTTTTAAAAGATGACCCCTGAGGAACCTTATTATGAGTTAGAAGGAGCATCACACAAATGGGTAACTGAGCACAAAGGTTTTGTCAGCTGCTTGTGGTCAGTCGTAGATCTGTGATTAAGAACAGAATGTCCCCTATACCTCTACCACACACTCATCACCAAGACCTGGGACACCAGATGGAGAGTAAGTAGACTTTTGGTTAGCACAAAGTCCTCTTAATGGCTAAATAGTGCTAAATAGCCACTTAGCTTTTCGATGATTTAAAAAGAACTTCAGAAATATGTGAACAGCAGTAGAGAGGAAGCATCATCTGCAGTATGAAGTCCTGGACCCAGTCAGAGTTATTAGGTTCTATTTTTACCTCTGGCATTTAACTGCTGGTATATTGGAGAAAATCATTAGTTCTTCTCTCTCCTCCTCCCACCTATAAAATAGGTGTAAAAGCACCTGCCTCTTGGGAGCTATTTGTAAGCAATATCATGAAGCCTTTCCATATCCTGACTGCAGCCTGGTTTGGTCATTACATTACACATTCCAATTGCTATTATCCTAGCAATTTATTTTAACAAAGAGGCTCTCTCCCTCCCAGATCTATTGCAGCATCTAACAGTAAAGCTGCAATTATCTGTTTATGATATTAGCCTGTTACCATGGGAATGTATCTTATGATGCCATAAATTGAGAGCACAGGATCAGGCATATAGAAAAGATTGGCTGAGAAGAGAATTTTTTCCTTGTAACAAATGTATTTAATAATTAGTTAGATTGTCAGAAGAAATTAAAAAATAGTGAAGAGTCACTGTTTATTTTCTGTGAGGTGAAATTGAAAACATACCCTAGTGTGCACATCCTTTGCTGGAAATCACACTTCTCAGAGTCAGAATCACAAAATTAAAGATCCAATAACATCACTAGCTTACACAGGAGAGCATTTTATGTGGAAACAAATCCTCACACAAAGATCAAATTCTATCAAACTTGCATTTTCTGCACAGGATAATTTCCATTGCCAATAGATGCTGCTTCATGTTCCAAAACAGAGCAAAACAGCTGTAGATGTACAGCTCAATTTTCCCTTCAGCTACCAAAATACTTGCATAATTCCAAAACACTTAAAGACTACCTTAGTACATCATTTATGAGGTCAACTCTATTTGCTAAAAGGCTTCCATATTGTGTTTTAATATTGCAACTTGCTCTAATTTAATCATAAAGGGCAAGATGCCAGTTCTGCAAAGGACTGAGGTATTCTTTAGTAGGTTTATCAGATTCCAGCAAGGATAGTCAAGAAACACAGGCTTAATATGATCCAGCACTTAGAGACTGAGTCAGAGGTTTAAAGTCAATAGCAACAATAAGAGCTTCTGCAGGCAAACACTGCAAGAAAATTTTAGAGCCAAAATAATTAAGAGCTGACTCACAAAATTCATTGGCCATTTTCTTTTCTTTCCTAATATTTAGGTTTATAAAGAGCAGTTACCCTTCCCCCTCTCCTTGTGCATTGGCACTCCATGCAGGAACACCATGAAGTTACAAATAAAATTAATACAACTAAACTGAAAACAAAAATGTCCACATAATTCTGATGTGATTTCGTTTTTCAAAAACTTCTTTTGGTTTAAAAATATTTCTGCTATGGTAATGTGATTGCTCTGACTTCTACAGCCTTCCCCCTTGGCCAGCCCCAGCATCTGCCTGTTACTATCTTACAAGAAGCTTTATATAGAATAATATTGAGCCTATTCCCATGAACTAATTTTAGGAGATTGTCACCAAGCGTATATTCTTTTTGGTTTGCAGAGGAAATGACACACTGGAAAAACAGAATCCTTCTGCAAACACAGCATGGGCTACGTTCATGTTTACCCGCTGGAGAAAATTCTGGAGCGCCCCTGTAACTGTATTTTTGGGGAATGTTATAATGTACTTTGCTTTTCTCTTTCTATTTACTTATGTCCTTTTACTGGACTTTAAACCACCTCCACCTCAGGGTCCATCTGTTAAAGAAATTGTACTCTACTTCTGGGTGTTTACCCTTGTCTTGGAAGAGATCCGACAGGTGAGTAACCTGCATCACCTTAGTAATAACACAGTAAAACTTGCAGCAATATTTTCAATAGATTTACAATCTGTATAACTGTACAAGCTTGAAGATTACAAGTATCAGGAACACAGCAGACAGCTTTACATCCTTTTAGGAGATTCTTCCCAACGAGGGACTGTTTAAAAAAACACAAGTAAATGAATTCAGATTATTTGTGGCTTTTCCTAAAATACTTTTCAACTCAAAATACTAGTAGATCTCTTTTGGGTTTGCTTTTCTTAACAAACCCAACCAAACAAAACCACCAACTCCCAAACCCCCTTTTCCATTAGTGTCCCATTAGTGGTTTTGGAATGTCCTCAGTTTAACAACTGAAATAATGTGTGAACAGTGGTGCAAGTGTATTGCCAACTGTGGGTGCATAAAGCTCTTTCCTTGAGACACAAAAAAAGCAGTTACAATCATTTACTCTGGAAGAACCAGTAGGTGTTTATTCTTTAAGCAAAAGAGACAGGGATGTTTGTTACTATTTATTTGAAATTATGCAGCAAGGCCATAACCTGAGGAGGACATGGAAAATATCTGGATCAAAGAACATTTCATTATAAACTGTAAAACATGAAGAATGCCAGGCTAAAATCCAATTAAGAAGGACACCTCCTTGCCTAGATAATCAAAAGTGCCTTTACTGGCAATTCCAGTACACAAATGCCAAATCTGTTCATGCTGTTTAGATAGCAATTCCTAGAAACTGAACTCTGACTGGAAACTGCATTGTTTAACAGCTCAAATGCTGACAAAAATCATAGACTCACAGAATGCTTTGTGCTGGAAGGTCTTTTAATTCCAGCCCCATGCCATGCACAGCTTTCCCTAGACCTGGTTGCTCAAAGCCCCACCCAGTCAGTCTGTCCTTGAACACTTCTAGGGTTGGGGCATCCAGAACTTCCCTGGGCAACCTCTTCCAGTGCCTCACCATCCTCCCAGTGAAGAATTTCTTCTGTAAAAATCTTAAATCAGGCCTCAAAAATTCTGAAGACTAATACCATAAAAAAAAAAGATTTTTTTTTTCCTTTTTATCAAACTTTTGTGCTTTAGGACAGTAAACTGAACTCATGTTTTTAAGGTTTTCTTTGTTCCTCATTGTACTAGGAATTTGTTTTTGCTCTTTGCAATGAAAAAGGCATCAGGTAGTATGCTAAAACTCAGAAGGAAATAGTGAAAGTGGAGACAGATCAATACCACTGATTATTTCTCTTTTTTAGAGTTTCTATACAGATGAAGACACAAGTCTAATGAAAAAATTTAAACTGTATGTGGAGGATAACTGGAATAAATGTGATATGGTGACCATCTTTCTCTTCATAATTGGGGTAACATGCAGGTATATATTTGTTCCATGTGAGGTGGTCAGCATCAGTAGAAAGGGCTATGGATGTCAGCTGACAGCTGAGTCTCATATGCATGAAAGGACAGGCTGCAACATTCATTTTTACAAGCTTTGAGACATGTTTCTGCAATGGGAGCCTCTAAAATTCTGTGGAAATCATGCAAGTTGCTCCAGAGACCACAAAAACACATATTCAAATACATGCACTGAAAAGCTCTGCTTTTTTGGTTTGTTTTCAGAAATCCCTTTAACTCAAGGTACCTTTTTTTTTGTTTTATTTGTTAATAAATCTCATTGAAGCCAAGAGAGAGAAAAGAGTGCTCCTCCACCTTTTAGCTATCTCTCATCACTGTGCAGACATTAGAAGTACTTGCTGAGAGCTGATATTTCATTCCCTGTGCTCTGCAGGATGCTGAACTCAACTTTTCAAGCTGGCCGTACAATACTTGCCATTGATTTTATGGTGTTTACACTCAGACTTATACATATTTTTGCAATTCACAAACAACTTGGACCAAAGATCATAATTGTGGAAAGGATGGTAAGTCTGCATCTCTCTCAGAGAAACACTTGTGCCTTCTAAGAAATGAAGAGTAGGAAATCTTGCCTTTAGAAAGGAAATTACTTTATAACCTGTCTTTATTTTTGCATTCTTAAGGCTTGTTATTTTGCCTATGCCTGTATTTTATTATAAGATGCAATGTTTGAAATAGATCCTTCCAAAAAGCTCTGTAGTGCAGTAAGTTGGTCCCAGTTTACTAATCCTTGTACCTCCACCTAATAATTTATCTTCAGATCTGGCAAAGGAAAAGCAGTCTGCCTTACTGCCATCCCTCCTGCTTCCTAAGCTGTGTGCATCCAGAGCACAGACCTCAGGCGATACAGAAGGGCAGGGCTTCCAATGAATGACTTGGGGAGAGAAATTATGTTTTCTGCAACAATTCTTGGGGGGGGGGGGGGGGGGGCAAAAAAGGGACACGCAAACA
>VZRM01003891.1:601149-658183 GCA_013397955.1 Grantiella picta
GGGGGGAAGAAAAAGTGCGAAAGGATCATTACAAGTTCCCTACAGGAGTTATCCTTGTACTTTTTAGCTTCAAGTTACAATGAAAACAAATCAGTACTTTGTGAGCAGATGCTGGAAGATGTTGATAAAATATTTTTATTTATTACTGCTCTCCTGCAGGGAATGAGACATTGGGGTTACAGTTTCTGTGCTTGGGTTTATGCTGGTATGTTGAAATAGCTTTTTATTTAGGCATGTTAATCCTCTAAGTCAAATAGCTCATGCTGACTGATTAATAGAATTCATCTAATTGTAAGTACTATTAGAGAATCTACAAATATTTGATTTGTGACTCACAGTAGAACTCAGTAAAAGCTCTACAGTCTAAACAAGCCTATACATTGAATAAACATAACTACCAAGCTATTTGGATTTGTCTACAAATGCAATAACTGGAATTCTAACATGACATTTGGTTGGACTAGTAAAAGGGTAAATGGCAAATAAATATTTGTTCTTGTTCATTATCTAGCTTAGGGCATTGGCAGACTTCTATTGTAAGAGAACTAGTCAGATGTGCAGCTCCTAACCCTTCCTTTGCTGCAGGCCAAGCTAAACCAGGGCCTTGAAAAGCACCACCTGTGTCACCTCTGCTGGCACCTCAAGTCCTGCAAGGGAACACAAGGGCTGAGGAGGCCCAAAGAAGAATCTAAACAGCAGCTTAGACAAAAACCCTACCATGGGACCTTTCATCTTCCCCCCACCCAGGCCAACACAATGCCTTAGCTTTGGTAGTTCAGTGTTGAACCTTACATCAAATAAAGGAAGAGTGAAAGTTGCTTCAGTAGATAAAACCTGCTTGAAAGGTTCAACAGGGTCCAAGCAAGATCATCTCCCTTTCTTAAACAGAGAAGCAATCCCAGATGGTTTCCTACTGTCTTTCTCCTTTATAACCTTGTTAGAGAAGTCCTGAAACAGGTCTGGTAACGCCATGGGCCGAGGAGGGGTGGAATAGGCCTCTGCGTTTACCGAAAGTGTCTCTAAGGCTATTGAGAGATCACTCCAGCCGGCACTGCGTGGTGCTGTACAGAAAAGCCCTTCTCACACCCGAGCCGGTGTAAGGCACAGATTCCCACTCACCCAGAGAGCTGGATAGCTCAGGCGTTACCAGAGACAAAGCACTCAGAGGCTCAGTCAGCTGGATGTTCCAGATGTTTAATCTGAAGGGTTCCAAGGTGAAAGAGAGCGATCAGCCCCAGGTGTCTCCAGATATAGGGATCACCTGGGGTCAGGGGAGAGGAGGCCGGGGAGAGAACACCACAACCAATGGGAATGAGGGAGGGATGGAGTCAGGGATTAGGTTACAGTCAGGGGGACTTACAGTTTGGGGAAAAGACCATTTTCCTCTCCAGGGGGTGTACCGACTAGGGTGTTTCCCACCAGCGAGATACTGCTGTGCTGGGACCATTTGGCTCCCCAGCAGTTCCTGAGGTGGTGTTATCCACCATCACAGTCTGGCTACTGCTAAAATGCCAGAACAACACCAGAACAATGCTCATTCCCAGAGCAATAGTCATTTCCAGAGACTGCAGATTTGAAAAAAGTATTTCCAGACTTGTCACCGCTCTCCCATCACTGTGGTACCATTACAGCCCTGCAGCATTCCTAAATTTTAGATCATCCAGAAACAAGACAGATTGATGAAAATCAGACATCAACTCTGTCTTGCCTGGCTGAGAGATGATGTGACTTATCAGAACTCCAAGTAACATCCTGAAGGTCTGAAATGCTTTTGGGTAACTGTACAATCCAATAATCTAATTGAAATGAATCTACAGTCCCTAATGAACTCTGTCAGATTAGATGGGGAGAGGATGAAGTGTTCCTCTTCCACCAGGGAAAAATTATTGCACTTGAAATGCATATTAAATTTTTTTTTTTAAGTAAGTGTTTCAGGATTCAATTACTTCTGCTTCTTTGGAGAAACACAAGGTTTAAAAGCAGGAAGCCCCAAAAAGAATCCTTCAGATGCATCACTTAGCTTGAAAACTGAAGACAGAAGCAACCTGATCCTTGCAGCCTTCACTGCCTGCTTTATCAGTGGCTCAGTATTCTTCAATGAGCACTGACTGCCAGCAGGATTCTCTGCTGCAGCAGAACTCTTGTAATTCACAGTAAAGCAGTCCATGGTACTGAGATATCTCACAGAAAATATGCACTTAAAAGGTACAATGACAGTCACTTCAAAGATAAAATGTGTTCCATTTTTAAACGTTTGATGAATGGAAAGCAGGATTTTAATTTTAAATGTGCCTTTATCTAAATGAGCTATCAAAGAAGAATGCTTACTACAGGCCAAGGAAAACATGGTAACAGCAAGGTCAGGCGAGGAATTCTGTGCATAGAACTATATGCTATTCCACTTCCTTTAACTTAAGCTTGTAAAGAAAAAGAATGATCTGAGCCATATTCATATGGAAAGACTACTGTTTATTGATGATGCTATCACAGTCACTGCTTCTCCCTTTCTCCCCACCCCCTCTCTTTTGTAGATGAAGGATGTTTTCTTCTTTCTGTTTTTCCTGAGTGTGTGGCTAATTGCCTATGGTGTGACAACTCAAGCTCTGCTCCATCCCGATGACAGCCGAGTGGAATGGATATTCAGAAGGGTTCTTTATCGTCCCTACCTTCAGATATTTGGCCAGATTCCACTGGATGAAATAGACAGTGAGAAATTTCTTTCTCCCTAACTTAGCCATTTTTGAATGCACACATCTGATGAGAGCATGGAATTCTTTCCAAGTATTGTCCTTTTAAAATTCTGGGTTTTAAATCTTTGTCCTTACAGGCCAAAGCTTACACTATTTGTGGGATAGTAATGTGTATTTGCAAAGGGATAATGGGCATTGTGGAGTTACATTAGAACATAAGAGCTGCCCCTATTTAGATAAGCTCTCAGAAATACACACAGAAGGATTTGCAGTCTTAAAGGCTGGCATACCTTCTTACACTTCGATCCATTTCTGTTCAGTTTAACCTAGACCCAGATAACCCTGAGTAAACTCAAATAATACATAACAGCACCTCCATACATTTTGGCAGTAGCTTGACTCGATGGTGTTAAAGCAGTACTGCTCTGCCCATAAACAAACACTTCTGTTTTAGAATAAATACCCCTCCAGAGCATTTATTTACTCTGGAGATAAAGCTGCCCAAGTCAAATAAAGCTAGTAATTGCTTATGTGCATCATTGCAAAGAAAACAACATAAAAATAATCAGAAGACAGAAATAATTAGACATAAAAGTTCAAAGTCAGTATTTCTGATAGGTAAGCAGATGATATACAGACTAGGTCATCTCCCAAAGAAGTCTGAAGTAACATCTCAGCATTTAGCCAGAAAAAAACATGCTAAATGTTATTGGCAATAATCAAGTAGGATTCAAACTTGGAGTAATATAAATGGAATAAAAACAACTGCCATAGACAGAAGCAAACCAGCAAGCATTCTTTCATGTTCACTCTGCTTAATAAGAAAAAGCATGTCTTAGAAAAGCTAAAAAAGCCTGAATGACACGAGAGAGAGGAGTGTGATTCATGTAGATTTTAAGCCTGTGGTGTAAGCATGCACAGCACAATCAGTCATCCTTATTTCCATTAAAGTAATTGGGAAAAACCACATATTTATGGAATAGGACTCAACTCATTTGCTAAAAGGTCAGCTGTAGCACTCCCTAGAAAGGTAAGTTTCTCTCTATTGAAACTCCAATGGGTGTCTCCACCTGGATAAATAACTGGTTAAAAGAGAGAAAAGAAGAACCAATTATGTTCTTTTATGAGCCAACTTCTAGATGGGATTAATTTGTCCTAGGGCCCTCTGGGGCTTATTCTGTTTAACATCTTTATGAAATGCACAGAAAGGGAGAAGGGTAATGAGGAGGACAGAATTTGCTGACAAAACTACATCATCAGGTAGCAAAGACAAAAACTGACACCTAAGAGAGGCAGAGGAGCCTCATGAGGCTGAGGAGCTGAATCATCAAATGAAATTCAGTGTCGATTAGTATAAAGTAGCACCCTTGGTGAAAGCAGTCCCAGCTGTGGTGAGCTTTGATATAACCAAGTGCTCTAATGAATGTAACCAGGGGGTTATCTGTGGCACTGGGGAAAAGGATTATTAGGAAAAAAATGGAGAAACAAAAGTAAATATCATTATGCTACTTTAACTTGTGGATTTAATTCATAGCTAGAATCAGAATACAGCACTAGACCTCTAGTCTAATGCAGTAGAATCAGATGTTCTTCCTAACCTTGACTACAAGCTCAGATACACAAAATTAAATTTAGAACGAGGAACCCCATTCCCAGCTTTTACTGAGTTTTCTCATCTAACCCATGTGCCAGCATGAGGACACAAGAATGTGGGGAACACAAACTCAGAGGTGGTTTGACTTTGAGAACTCAAAAAGAGTCTAAAAAGAATACAGCCCTTTCAATACAATCCCTTTTTGATGAACTTTACCAAAAAGCCAGCTGTGACAACCATCTTGCCACTAAATGAGAAGCCAGATTGTGGAGGGCTGTGGTGTCCTAGAGCTGCAAATGCCCTGCAAGACATGGCAATGTCTTTCCACGTACATAACATGATTGCATTTTCACAAAATCAAAGAAACGTGGCATTAGGGTTTTTCATGACTGCTCTTTTCTCTCTCCATTTTCCTTTGCAGCATCACGAACATATCCCAGGAACTGCACATTTAATCCACTGCAGGTTCTGCAGAATACACCATCCTGTCCTAACAGCTATGCCAACTGGCTCGTCATACTCCTGCTGGTCATCTTCCTGCTCGTCACAAATGTCCTACTTATGAACCTCCTCATTGCTATGTTCAGGTAAGAGTGATATCACTAAGTATCGGGACAGAGGCTGCAAAGCTCCAGGTGGATGCCCACATTTACTACCTCACTGCTGGCTATTCATATACACTTGTAATTTTCCTAACGAATATTACTTGGGGGATTGATAGGCAGAACTCCGTGATCATCTAGCTCTTAAGTTCTCATCATCCTTACTCTAGTCACATTGGAGACAAGGAGCCTCTTTTACTGCTAAAAATTCAATTAAACATGCACAGAAGGGTCTGAGTCCCTGGCTGTGCTGCATCATAAATCTGCAGGTGCACAGCAGCCATAAACTTGGCAGATATTACAGTGGATGATCTGCACATCAGGGAAATGCTTGTTGTCAACACAGCTAATAATGATTCATTTCCTTGAAGAACTGATGTGGCATGTTTGCTGATCTTTTCTGAATGAACTAGAATTATGTTTCTTAAAAAAAAACCAAACAAAACAAATGTATATTTTAAAATCTGATGACTGCAACTGCAATTATTGTAGTATCAAAGAATTTTCATAAACCTTAGATTAAATTAACACTACTTGCTGAGCTTGCTGTTCCTTTTCCAAAGTAAATACAGGACTAAATTTTGTAATATTCATCTCCAGCTTGTGGTGGTGAAAAGAGTTACATACTTTTATTTCCTTCCTGTTGCAGTTACACTTTTCAAGTTGTCCAGGGCAATACAGACATCTTCTGGAAAGTGCAGCGCTACAACTTGATTGTGGAATATCACGGCCGGCCTGCCTTAGCACCACCATTTATCATTATCAACCACATAACTCTGGTTCTCAGAAGACTCTTCAACAAAATGGAACACAAAAAAAACCACCTGGGTGAGTTGTTAAAAAATGTGTTCTAGAAACTGCAGAGCCTGACTTTCTTCTAGGACATGGTGCTTACATGAAACACAAGAGCAAGCTGGATTTCCTTAAGTCAAGAGTCAATTTATTTTTAACAAAGAGTGCCAGGAGACTACAAATGAAAAATTAAGGTTTATAATGTATACTATAAACAGTTTCCCACAGTGCATTTCTTGATGCATCATAGTTATTACAACAAAGGTAGTAATATAAAATAGGTTAAAGGGATTTGATTTCTGAAGATGTAACAATTGATAGGCTTAAAGAATAGTTATTTCATTTGCTCCTGAATTTTAGCAAATATTAAACCTACAAACAACCTTCCTTTAGCATATCAACATTTCACTACTAGTATCAGAAAAAGGGGGTAAAAAATAATTCTTATCTTATTTTTCCTACAGAAAGAGATCTTCCAGTGGGCCTAGATCAAAAAATCATAACATGGGAGCTGGTGCAAAAAGAACATTATCTTGTAAACCTTGAGCAAGAAAAGAAAGAAAGCAATGAAGAAAGGCTGAAGGCCACGTCTAATAAGTATGTTATTCTAACCCACAGTAAGAGTAACTTGCAAGTCTTCAGCTTTCAATGAATTCAATGTTGAAGTGCTTGTAAAGCTTATATAAAGGGTCCAACTGGAATGCCGTTAGGAAATACATAGTCCATGAAAAAAATGTGAGAGGCCAGCATCACTACAATGTTAGAGGAGTTTTTGTCTTTTGTACAGACTTCTTGAAATATATACAATTATAGACCTGCAAGTTCCAGCCAAATCTATGGCCAAGCTCAATGAAAATATTATTAATGAACAAAACTGTGGAAAAACAGTTTGTTCACTATACTGCAGCACATGTCATTTCATTCCCTGTAGGAATACAGCTAAGACTTTTGAATAGAAGTTGAATTAGCCACAGTTGCAGAAGAACAAATACGTACGACTTTATGGCATGGGACTGAGCCTCCATTCCTGTACTTCTCTATATCTCCCCACTAGGAATATCACTTAAATTGATTTAGTCTGCTAAAGAATAAGTCCTAAATTATTATTCAGAGGTTTAAATCTTAAAGTGAGAAAAAAAGTGGTTACGTGCAGGGAGAACAGAAACATCTAAGACAGCAAGGCACTCTTTAAAGGAGCTTTTAACACCTGTTCCAGCCATTTCCTCTTACAATAAAACTGACTTCAAATAGAGGCACAATGGGTATGAAAGTTCCATAACAAGAAAGTTCCAAGGAAATATTCCTGTGCTGTCTGCTTTCTTTCAAGACAAACCCCCATCTCTCCAACTCACAGAATAACTGGAAACCAGAACAGCATACGTAGGTTCTTGGAAATACTCTTCTCCCTCTGATTCACACAGGCCCTTAATTCATTATAATTTTAAATTATTATATAGGTTTAAACTTTATTCTCATAAGCAGATCAGTGACAAACCCCAGCAGTGAGAGCTTAATTATTGAGACAAAGCAATAAATATACGTGCAATTCCTTCCAAACGAAGGGCACTATATCCTTTTTACAATGAATAAAAAGATGATACATTGTAGGTGAGGTTACTGGAGGGGAAAAGTGAGAACCCATCTGGCTTCACAGTATTTCAGGCATAGCAGAGCAGATTCAGATGAACACCACTAACCCTACGGCATTTTATCTTTGCTCTTAGGTGTTAGCAGTGTGTTTTTGAGCTCTTACGAAACTCTCAGAAAGTGACTCTTAGAACATTGCCCTCAACCAATCTCAAAATGCATTAGACGCACCCAGCAGCAGGTTTTTCACGTAGATGTGATTGGAATGTAGCCTGTTAGAGGAAAACTTTGAAACAGTAGCTGGGAGAAACCAGAGAGAGATTTGCCAAGCCTATGAGCAATCAGATGCTAAGAGTAAGGAGCTGATGGGAGAACAGGTGAAGGATGTAGAAAGCATGGGGATAATTCAGTGATTTGGAGGCACCATATGGAGGTTCCCTAAGCAACCCATTTGGACAGCATGAAAAAAAAGGGATTTGAATGTCAATTTCATTTCCAAAAATGAAAGCTTGCATAGATTTCAAGTGGCTTATCTCTATTGTGGCCTCAGTTCTCACACCAGGATCAGTTTCCATTGGGTACAGGTGGGAGAGGCAGAACAGACAGAGTGGTTGAACAGACAGAGATGCTCCTTTCTGCTGCTCTTGATCTTCACAGCCACTGGGGCTAAGTAGTGCGCACTAGAAGCTGAATGGCTGCCCTGAGCTGTCATTTGTGAGTGCATGAGAGTGCTCCAAGATCCTGCTCTGTCCAAGAAATATTTGTGAGAACACCTCAAAAGGACAAAACTTTTAGGGGGCTGTGGGATGTCTGAGCAACTCAGAACTGCAGTGAGGGGCAATGGCTGTAGTAAAGTTACAAAGGGTTTGTGTTTTATGAATTCTTCTGAGGCCTCTTCTTTTCACTCAAGGTGTTTGCTTTGTTTCCACAGGGTGGATAATTTGTCTAAGTATTTTAGTGGGTTTAAAGAACAAGAAAAACGGTTTAAAGTTCTGGAAGCCCAGGTAAGTAGTATTTTCTAGACATTTATATCAGCTTTAGGATTTCACCATATTTCTCTCATTTAATGGCTTGCAGACCCTGCTTAAGGATAAAAGGAAGGAGAAATGAATCTGTATTATACTTTCACTTTCCTTATTGCTTTCTGTCTGGTGATACACATATGTAAAGAAACATTTCTGAACTCCTATAGAAACGAGAAAAGGGAATACAACACTTCTTGCTCTCTTTGCTAATTTGCTTGAGATATGTTTATTTCCTTTGTTAAAGATGCTTCTGGAATGAAACACTTCATCTCCCTCCCTCCATTCTTGTCCTTCTAAGTTTTTTTAAACCGTCATCTTGGAAAATACTCACATTCTGTCTGATCTGACCTAACCTTCTTGTACATCAGTTTTTCTAATTTTCTTAAGATACCAGGTACCAACATCTCAAAGGGAAGTGTCTAGCATACAATTATGAAATCCAAATAGCAGGAAAATCTGTCTTGAGCTTTTGATGACAAACCCTTGAAATATAAACAAACATAATTTCTCACACAGTCTGAAAAGGCATTGCCACCTGCTATGTAGCACAACTTTTATTGTTTTCTTTATCTCTATGACTCTCCCGTGTAATTTTGGCCTAGCTGAAAGTTCTTTATCTTTATATTCCCACTACAGTTTCCTGCCCCCTTCTTACACATTTTATGGCTTCCTGAAAAAAAACCAGGCTACACAGGTCCAACAGAAACACACAAGGAATGCTGTAGTAAATTTATGTCAGCTTGAGGTAATGCACAATATACTCATAAAAAAGGGCAGGTATTTAATCACTGCTTATTTTGTAGATTTGCTACTGTACAGCTGTTATCTCCTCCATGGCTGAGGTTTTAACCAAAACCAACCTCTTGTGCACTCAACCAGTTCCAAACTATACATGTAAGTATTGACAACAATCATGGAAAAGCTAATTAATGCAGTTGAACAAGGTAGTTAAAAAAATGCAAGGGAAAAAATTATCAGAAAATAACCACAGAAGGAGATACCTAGAGGTAAGGGGAACATAAACAAGGAACAGAATATTCTTACTTCAGAATGAAAAAACTACCTGTTGCAAAATAACATTAAAAAGCTTTGGGGCAAGGACTGTCATTTAGTGAGTTAGAATAATCTCACCTAATTAAAGTAAGTCAAAAAGTATCTATTTGCCACAAGGATTGCCTTAGGGGTTTCTTGAGTCCGTGAAATAGTCCTACTGAAGTATTACCAAAATATTTAAAATGCATAACAATAATAATTAAAAATAAAAATTGAACAAGTCTCCTACTTTGTTTTAATGAACAGAATTAATTTGCCTTCAGAGCTGCAGCTATTTCTGTCAGTTAAGAATCTTCCCCTATGTCCCAGGGCTCCACTCTTTGGAGTTTTAAACATTAGAGACAGGAACAAACCACTTCTCAGCCACAGTAAAGATTCCGGTATCTTTTTTAATGACTTATCTCAATATGTACCCATTGCTATCTAATACACAAAATACCCTCCAAAATACATAAACTGAGCATATATATACAACATGGAAAAAAGTAGCTGGAAAACTCAACAAAGTCATGACAAGACCTCAAGTCACTCAGATTTGAGCTAACCTCAAGCTTTACTTAATTCTGTCAGAATTTTATAAAGCATTTGTGAGTTGTTTCATTGAAAGTATTTCAATAAGAAAACCAATCCTGTAGCAGGCTCCCCAAACATTTTAATACTGTAACTGCATAAAAAGCAGAAATTTAAATAGCTGAAAAATAAACCTGTTTATCATTTACTGTGCAAATGCAAAGTAATACAATCTACAGTGTCTTTTTTCCCCAGCATTTTTAAGTTTTTTTAGCAATTACTACTATGTTCCCCTTGTCCTAAGGCTTTTAAATGAGCACGACTTTTCCAATCCTGTTAGGTGTGAAGAGTGCAAACTCGGAAGTGTCTCTACTGAGAAGAAATGAAAAACAAGAGGATGCAGATCTGTTTGAGACTGACATCGAATACATTGATAATTAAAATTTTAATCTTTTTCTTCACATTAAACCTTTTGTCCTACTGAACTACTGTAGAAGTAAAATTCTAATCTCGTGAAGGTCTAAGGGCAAGCTCTCTCTTCATGCTAAGCACTATCAGTGGTTGATATTACTGAGGACTTCTTGGTCTTTCTCCTTCAATTTCTTGGGCTTTCTTTCCCGCTGCTCCTATAGCACTTTGTCCTCTCTCCAAAACCATTCCGCAAGCAGCACTAAAAGCTTTCTCCTCCAGGGTGACTCTACCACCTTATTTTCTAAATACAATTTGTTCTCCAGATACCACACCCTCTATCCACCATCACCACTGCTAAATTCCACACTTCTCTGTTCAAGGGAGTCTCCCTTTGGAAGGGTGATCATTTACGCACTTAAAAACAAGCTCCATCCTTGGCCAAGAAATCAAGCTTCTACTCCTGAGCTGCTTTAGGAAAGGAAATCAAGAAATCGTTTCCACAGGAAAGGGCTTGAATACCGAAGGAACCATTACAATCCATACAGTTCCTGGAGTTCTTACAACATCCAAACAATTGCACTCACTAGCTTTTCTTCCCACACTGGCTCCTGTGAGGTGTTCCTTTGCAGGTAACTCCTTGAGAGCTCCTCACTCAACCCCAGAGATTCGAATCACCTGGTTTTTGCTGCGCCCGTGCCCCATCACAGCTGCTGCCAGTTACCTGCTGGAAAGGAGCCTTTGCCTCCATGTCTCACACCACAAGGAATACTTCTACACCTAAGCACCTGATTTCATTTTAATTTTCTTTCTCAAAGGTCAGGGGGGGAAAAAACCACTTAGGAGACTTTAAAACAAGAATGTGTACCAAGAATTATCTTGCAAGCTAGGAATCTGCGCTGTTTGTGGATTTTTCCATTACTTAAATTGGCTTGAACATTTTTAGCATACAAAAGCTCACTGGCTTTATTAGAATTTTGCAAGAAAAGATACACCACTAAAATACTGACACCATTCTTTGAGGGGAAATCTCTTTGGAATAATACAAACAGCATCAGAAGGGGGAAGTATTGGGCTGTGTCTTACACTGATAAGCTTCAACTGCATTTCCTCACACATATAATATTGTCTCTATGCAATGTAATTGTAGATTGCACAAAAGCTTTCTGTTACCAGAGGTGGAAAAAAAAATAAATCTCAGCTCTGACAAAAAGGAGCGTTTAACTAACACATACTAATCTTGTTATGATGGCTTCATAAACCAATCATTTGTCCAGTTTATTCAGCTGTGCCCCAAGCCTGTGACTCCATTAGCTGTGATGGAATTTTGGTAGTCCTACCTGTTCCTCACCCTGGGCAAGCAGAACTCACAAACCCAGTAACTTTGTACTGAGCTGCATTTTTTTTGTTAAGAAATAACAAAACATCTCATACCAGCATTCTCTGCTCCTGGCAGCAGCTACCACTTTGAAATGGCTACTATTTCCACTGTGATCAGTACACTAATTATCCACTGGAACCCAAAATCTATCCATTTGGACTTGCTGTGTCCCACTCACATGCACTGGAACAACCAATGTGCTCACCAATGACCCACTAGTTAATGTGCATCCAGCTTCAAACTCATGAGAAAATACATTATGCTCTTAAAGATGGAGCACAAATCTGATTTTACGTTGTTTTCCGCTTCTTCTGCCAAATGATGCATCTGTTCAAACACAAAGCCCAAGTGATTTGGGCCTACCAGTCAATTATTGTTAAAATGGACCCTCCCCAGAAGATGTCATCCCCTCAAATACCCTTCAGAGTTTGAGCAAGCACAGCCCTCCAAGAAATGTCACAAATACTGAAGAATTAATCTTTCACTACACAAACAGTACCCCTTGGGATTGGTTCATTTAAAATACTGGCAAAAAAAAAGTCAGTTCAAACTGACCTGAACTAATTTGAGTTTCAAATCATGTAACCTTTCAAAGAATTTAATATTTCAACCTTTTTTATTAAATTTACTAACACTGTGAAAAAGACTACTGTATTTGACATTCATTACAGTGTGATTCATTGCAGGAGATGACTCATCCTATGAGGGGATTATATACCATAAAATGATTGAAAATGTTAAAAATGTGAGGTTTATAATCTATAAGACTTGAGGGAGAAGTTATTAAGATGGTAAACTTAGAGTAACACTCTAAAAGATTTTCAAAAACTTTCAAATCAAATAAAGTATTTGTTAAAACTGCTACAGCTGCATTACTCAACATGGTTCAGAGATGAAATCAAGTTACAACCAAAAGTTTATTGCATCACATAAAACAAGAGAGTATCCAGTTCTGGTATAAATATCTCATTCCCACAAATACCCCAACTGGCACACAGAATCAATATGGAAGCAGCACCTTATGGAAAGGACATACAAAGGTGCAAGGATCATCACATATAATTGGGCACTGTTGTGCTTTCACCCTCAATGGCAATGAAAGAGGGATGTTTTTAAACAAAAATGTTAAAGGGTCTCCTCCCTGGGACAGGACCAGGAGAAATCACATCTAGTGGAAGACCAGGTTTTATTTCCATTGTTTAAAAATCTCTACATAATGAGATTATCACCTTTTCTCCGTGATTCCACAGGATTTAGGAACAACTCCAAAATCGGAAGTTAATAGGAAGGCCTGCAGCCTTTTATCTAACACTTCTGTTTCTTTGGACACTTCAGCTCCAGAGCAAGACCCAGGGAGCTGTTCAAGCAAACAAAGCACACCTTATTCTCTCCTACCAGGATGCAACTATCCTATGCCCATGGACTTCTCATAAACAAAAAGTCAGGAGTTTATTTTAGGTAGCTTAATTTCTAACAATATTAAATGTTCTTGGTGGCTATGATGCAAACTTTTGGACAAAAAACTATCACATGGTTTTCAGACTAGAAAGAAAAAAGGAGGAAAAAAAAAAACAACACAAGTCCTTGCATGTCTCCAATGTGCCTCATCCTTCAGGACTCTTCCTCGTCCCCTTCCTCATCCACTTTAGGTCGGAAATTTTTCCTGCTCTTTTTCTTACTGCAGTGGAATCCCACTGTTCCCAGTGATGACTCTTCACCTGCACCACTAAGCCTGGCATTAAGTTTATCTTCTGTGTTCTGGTCCCCCTCCATCACACACTCCTCCTCCTCTGCTGCCCTTCCACTGTCACTATCTAAGTGCCCCAGCTCGACCTTATCTTCTTCCCTCAAGTCATCAGTCTTCTTAAGAGATTTTCCTTTCAGATCTGCCTTCATCTGTTTCTTATCATCCTCGACTGTTGATATTTTCTTTTCCAGTCCATCAATACCTCTTTTAGTTGGTTTGGTAAAGACAATCCTCCCAGCTCCACAGCTGGAAGGGTCCTGGTTGAAGGACGGGGTGTAGCTATCTTGGGTAGCTGAGCTTTGTTGTTCCCCTCTTTTCTTCAAACCACCTAGAAATTCCATGGCCACTGCCCTGTTAGTCTTGTCACTGGATTCTGAAACTCCCTCTAGGCTGTATTTGGTCCAGCGCTCTGGGTGTGCCACGTAGTCAGGCACTGCAGGAGAGGTTTTGGCAGCCTGCACTGGTCTGGCTTGCTTTCCCATGCTTTCTGGGACCATGTTACCTGAAACTGCAGTTGGAGGCAATGGACGCTTAAACCTCCCATCAACAACATTATCTTCAGGCATCAAGGGCACCGACAACTTGGCCGCCTCTTCCAAGCAATCAAAAATGCTCTGGCTACGGAGAGAGAATGTAGAACTCATGCCCCTCAGATGGAATGGCTGGACAGGAGACCTGCGACCACTGCTTGAAGAGTCAAGGTTTTCTCCTGTTCTGAAATCCCCTTCATCTACAGATGGCTCCTCGGGAGATATTGTATCAACTTCTGCTTCACCCACCAACCCCAGATCATCAGAGTCAGAATCGCTGAGGGACACTGTGTCTGAGGGCAGAGCTCCTTCGTAGTCTCTGGCACCCTCAGCCACTATCCCCAGAAAGGGTTCACCTGCCTCCTGGTCTCCCATCTTCGAGCTGTCACTCCACTCTCAGGTGTTTGATGTAGGCCCAGGAACAACTCTAAATACAGTTTTCCAAATGCCCAGCAAGTTTAGTGCCTAGAACACAAAGGAGCATAAAAACTTAACTGTGAAATGAGAACCAAGTATGAGACCATCACTCTGTGTCATGCAAAGTAATTATAACTGCAATATAACAGTTAGCAGTGCTTTAGGGATTGCCAAGCAATTTTGCTTCAAATGAAAACATTATTTAAGGAATGAATGCACATTAAAATTAAATATTTACACAAGACTGAATACAAGAATATGAAGTAATTGAAAATAGTGCTACACACCAAACTTCATTACAGCAGGTCCAATTACTAAAAGATGAGCATTAAGCTCTTGAGTAAATCTGAATCCCCCAAACTGTCTTATACATCTTTCAAGAGACAGCAATGACCTCTGCATATTACACCCTGTGTTTATTCATACTGTAAAAATCCACAAAAACACATCCAATTTCTCCCACTTTGATTTGTCCGTTACAATCCTTTATTGCATTAGCACCGTACCTGCTGTCCCAAAAGCCATCACATCCTGCTTCTTATAAAGGACACTACCACTGATCCAGGTCAGTGGCAGAAAATCCACAAAACCATCAGGGTCACAGTTTCAAGTCTGCTTTAATGTGGCACAAAGTACAAGCTCCACTCCTTCCTTTGGCTTTAAGATCTCACATCATTACTAGATTGCAGGAATCAGAAAACGAGCCAGCTCAAGAAATCAATCCCACTGGATCAAGAAAACTAATCACGCATGCCCTGCTTGCACATGGAAAACATAGGGAAGTTGCAACCACCGGCCTGCAAAAGCTGGCCCTTCAGTCAGTAAATGACAGTGTGATTTGAAGCCTAACTATCAGGAGCAGCTGGAATCTCTGACACTGCCACCTGCTTGAAGGGAACCTTGCTGGACTCAGACGGTCAATGACCACTCTACCACTTTCTGGGCAACTGGAAACAGATTGGGCAAACACATTTTGGTTCAACTCACGTGTATTATGGAAACAGTTCTAACATATTATCAGAAGCTTGACTACCTAAATATAGGCTCTTCTGAAACGATGCAGTAAACAGACATGGAAAGTCTGTTAGTCACTCACTTTCTCTCGAGACTGAGTCAGCTTCCCCTCCTGAGGGTCAGTTAAAGCCACCAAAGATCTCAGCACTTCCACCCTAGAAAACAAACATTTCCATCATGATACTGGAAATGTAGTTTTAAAAACAATTCCTTCCCTCTGAATCATCCAAAACTGCAGAACTGGGTTCTAAATCTGACACAAACTCATGGTGGTATAAAAGTCTGCAGATATTATTGAATTTTTGGCAGAAGAACAACACACAGCCTAATAAGGCAGGCACCACTGTATTTACCCAGTCTCCACATTCACACTGCCAACCTTATCTGGGAGAACAGAAGAGAGGTTTTAAAAAAATTCAAGCTATAATTTGCACGTGCAGAAAGCCAGTACTAAATAAACAGCATTAAATGAAGCTAAGAAGATACAAAAATAATAGTTATGCATTACCAGTACAAAGTGGTAATACCAATGCTGCTAAGTATTAAGGCCATGGGTAGCACAGAGCTCCATTTTCAAAGAAAGGTTGTGTTCAGAGTTAGGGCCAGATTTTCATGAAGCATTAAACACAGAGAAGCTTCTGAGGAACCCAGCAGAGTGCTGTGTTCCATGTAAAGTCTGTCTGTCTTTGACAAAAAGGATCTGACGACTGCTTTTGAAAACACTATCCTCTGTGTAACCCCTCGGGGGAAATAATCTTCTTAAAATGATACAGTCTTCTGCTTATCTTTGGAATACATGAACAATAACCACAACGCAGAAGAGGCCTTGAAGTCCATAATTAAATGAAATAGCTTTTTTCAGAAGGCAATAAAAGTGCTCATCACGGGCATCTCTTGTCTGAGGGAACTTGCACAAAAAGGAGAAATTCTGCTCCTAGGGAGATGCTTTCGCCTTAACCCTAGTAGCCAAACCTGCTGGCCCTTTCAGCAAGCCACTCACTCACAGGTGTGTTACGGTGACATGATCACAGCACGGCTCGGGCAGGATGACGTCTCTCCGGATGGCAAGGTCCCCAGTGGTCTCTTCCATCCTGATGCTGCTCGAACAGGCTCTGTGTGCTTCCTGCCGCCTCCTGTGAGGAGGAGGAGACCTCAGTCACCCCAAACCACGGCCACGGGCCACAGAGCACCACAGGGACGCCCACAGTCCCTCGAGACAGTGCTCCACAGGCCCCGCGGGAGGAACAGGGAGGAGAACGGCGGCCCTAGGCACTCTCCTGGCGGGGGGAAGGTCACGGCGCAGCCCCAGCCGTGCCGCCCGTCCGCCCCGGGCCCAGCGCCATGCCCGGCCCAGGATGCTGCTGGATACGAACCGCCCGCACCAGACGCGCCCCTCGCTGGCCTCTGGGCGCCGCCACCCTCCCGGGCACACAGCGCCAGCCGCCAGGGAAGGGAAGGGAAAGGAGGGGGAGAAAATGGAAGGGGGAGCACCCCGTACCCCGACACCGCGCGGCCCCAACACCTTCCACAGCAGCCGCCAGCCTTGCCCGCCTTTCCCGCCTCTGCCCTCCGCCCTCAGCCCGCGGCGCGCCGGGACACCGAGTCCTTGGCAGCCTCCGTGGGGCAGGCACAGCGACGGCGGGACCACAACTCCCGGCGGGCAGAGCGGCGCGGAAGGGGCCGGCCGCCTTTCCTCGGGGCTCCTGGGAGTTGTAGGCGGCCGCCTCGCCTCGGCGGGGGACATTTTGCGAGCCGGGACGTGGGGAGAAGCGGCGCTGAGCGGCGGGACTACAGCTCCCAGGGCGCACCGCAGCGCCGACATTTCGCTGCCTGTGCGGGGCTGTGCTCGGGGCTCGGTGCTCGGGGCTCGGCGGTCGGGGGTGGGCTCGGTGCCGGTCTCGGTGCGGGTCTCTCCCGTGCCCCACAGAGGGCCGCGGTACCGCCCCGGGGCTGCCCGGCGCCGTGAGGGGCTGGTGGGGCAGGCACGGCACCGCCGCCTCCCTCCGCAGTCACCGTGTGGAAAAAAACCCTGTCACGGCTTTTGTTCTCATCGGAAAAGCAGGGCTTGGCCACCGCGAGCACATCCGAAGTTTTTTGTTTGTTTCGTTCCTTTTTTTTTTTTTCCCTTACGTGTTTATACTCAAACCAGAAAACCTCAAGTCACTTGAGGCATAAAACCATTATCCATCCAAATAAAAAAAGTTTCCATTTCCCGGCCCAGAAGAACACTTTTTGTGCGTGTGTCAAGAAGTGGAGCTCTGTCTAGAAGTGTTTTATCAGTGCTGGCCAAAGAGGCTCGATTTGGTTTTTTCCCCTTATTTCAGCAAAAAGTTTAGGTTTTCAGCACAAATACATTTCCCAAGACGCTTCGCTATTCAGCTTGTTTTCCCTAGGTTTAGGAAGGGGGGTTTGCTGAGCCAGACAAGGTTGTGGCTGCAGAGGCTTCACTGGCTCCCTCCAAGATGGGCCTCACCGTGACTCATATAATATAAACTGCAGCACTTCATACACATCCTCCGTTTTTTAAATACATACTTTTGCCTGCTAGAGTGTTGCTAATTACAGTAATTTATGACACGAGGTCTGTGTTCAGAATACACTTGGCAGCAGTGATGAGGTTATTGCAAAATGTCTTCTGTCTAGCTGGAGTCATGCTGTAGTTTTAGAACAGCTCTAGAGGTGTTTCCCCATTTGGTGATCCTATTTTTTTATGTATACGCATATAGTAGTATGGTCATAGGAATTCAAATGGGTATCCAGATGGAGGGAGGAAAGGAAAACATGAATCTTGTAGTAGGTGAGCAGGAATGGAAAGGAGGAGGGCAGTAAATGGCAAAAAAAAGGAAGACTAAACCTGCCTTAACGAGTGCTGTGTAACATTGTCTAGGGTATTGGGGATGCAGTAGAGTCTCAGAATGTAGTAAGAAGCAGGCAAAAAAAGGATGTGGAGTAGGCGGCATGTCCCATTTCTGTAAGGCTGGAGACAGGCTTGGTACACAGACTGCTGCAAACAATGGCACTGTCTTGCTTTGAACCCTGGTTCTATGTTAGATGAGGAGCTCAGGGGCAGGAGGGAGCAACACCACCTCCACTGCCTCTGTCACCTGTAGATGTGGGTGCCTTCAGGGACAAGCCCCATTTCTCCATTTCCAGAGGCTACAGGTTCTCGCTTTTTGCCTGGATGCTGTGTATATTGATGACCAAGGTCACCTTTGAAACCTGAATGTACCCTTTTCCTCCTTCATATTTTTTTTATTCATGACCCTGAGATTAGCTCAGTTGGTTAGAGCATGATGCTAGTAACACCAGGGTTGCGGGTTTGATCACCATACAAGCTATTTACTCAAGAGTTAATGATCCTTGTGGATCCTTTCCAACTCAGACTATTCTGTGAATCTGTGGGATTTAGTGTTGCACACTGCAGAGAACTGAGGCTGAACTGCTCATTCTCTGGTGGCTGAAGACAAGACAGCTTGCAGCAGTGGATATGCTGGTATGTTGGTATTTTCACTATTGCTTGGCGACCGCTGAAATAAAAATAATGAGTCAGAGTCTGAAGACCAACAGATGGTAAAGCGTTTTCCCCTTGCTGGCCTGAACTGAGGTGGCTCGAAGAGGGAGCTGGAAGGTGGATCTGAGCTACAGCACAGACCATCATCCAAATGAGCAGGCTGTATCCAGCGTGCAGGCTCCGAGGGGCCGCTCATCTGCGGAGATGGCTCTGTGTGTTTGCAGAAAGCCAGCGCATTCCCTGCATGGGAGGTGGCATGTGAAAATGCACACCAACCTCAGCTCCATCACAGGTGCCTCGTGCTCTTTCCCTGCAAATCAATCTGTCTTTTGGCCCCATGCAGTGATTCTGCTGCTCCCTGGCAGGCTCCTGCTGCTGGTCCTGTGCTCAGAGCCTGGGGCAGGAACCGCTGGCCCCTCTCCTCACAGCTACAGGAAAGCAGCAGCTTTCCCCAGCTGCCACCCAGATCCTGCAAGCAAGACAGAGCAATAAGATGCATTTTCACCATCTCCTGCATCTGGAATGAGTATGGAGGTTACTCAGATGTGGCCACATGCAGCTGATGTTGGAGTTCTTGAGGGGGACTTGGGGAGGGAAAGGAGTATTTTCCAGCAGGCAAAAAGGAAAAGCAGAGTCATGACCACCACCACCTTCTCTCCTGGGAGAACGCAGTCACACCAAGCCAGACTGGTACAACCTGAAGGAAATAAATGAGTTGTCCTCCCCCATTTGCCAGAATGAAATCCTATAAATGGCCTTGAAATCCCCTGTGGGGTGAGTTTTCAGAATTCAGTGCTTGATACCACCTCTCTTCTACGTTGAGCTTTACTAACCTGTTTTACTTTGCACTTTCATTTGGTCCTGCAAGCAGATAAGATTTATTCCAGTGCTGTTTACCCACGTTGGTGCTATTTTCCCCTAAGGTAACTACATAAAATTAGTTCCTGTGGAGTGAGTTTCAATGCAGGCAGGCTATGAAGGTTTTTATCAATTCTATTCTTCACAATAACAGTGTTATTGTCAGCCTATAGAGGACCTGCAGGGAGACACTGCAATCCCTTTTTTTCGTAAGAGACATTACATGTGTGGGAGGGAACTGAAGTCCTTCACGGGCAAAATTAATACCCTCTGCAATTACTTGAATTTTTAAAAAGAAACAAAACCAGTTGGGGGTGTCTGTTCATTTTGATTTAACTGTGGAATATTTGTACTAAAAAAAAACCTTCTCACAATCTTGCTGCTTTTCCCATATTCCTATCAGTGCTCCAAAGTGCCTGATACTAATGCAGTAATGAAAGGCTGAAAAAGGTCAATGGAATCAGCTGAGGGCCTTGAAGTTAACATTAAAAAAAATATCCCACAGAAGCCTAAAACTCCCCAGACCTCTTGCTCCAACAAGCCCTGTGGGAGCTCCATCAGCCGACACTGAGCCTTCATTTAACAGCACCTACCCTTTGCTGGAGGAAATCTCAGCAGTTTACTTGCAGCCAGCAGGCAGAGTGTTGTGTGCATGCCATCTCGCCTGGCCTAACACCAACACCTCCCAGTACTCAGCAAAGCTGTGTTCTGGCAGGAGGGAATGCCCTGGCAAAGCAGGGCCAAGAAACCATTTTTCTTAAAAAAAAAAAAAAAGTGCCATTAACGTGTAATTAGAAGTGTTACTTGTCACTTGCAACCACTGGCACTTGAGCTGGGTGATCTAAATCCAGTGAGAAACACCAGGCAGGCTGCAGTGGTTGCAAAGTTTATATACCGTCTAATGTGTCTGCAAGTGTGAAAACAAGGTGGGTTTTGGTTGTGCAGCAGTTTTAGCACCTGGGAGGTGTTTTCTGTTTGCTCCAGGTCCCTGGGCACTGAAGTGAAAGCATCAGGCTGCCAGAGGTCAG
Source organism: Grantiella picta (assembly GCA_013397955.1). NCBI lineage: Eukaryota > Metazoa > Chordata > Aves > Passeriformes > Meliphagidae > Grantiella > Grantiella picta. The sequence continues at coordinate 621,897 of VZRM01003891.1, forward strand.
CTGAAGAGGTGGCACGGAACAGCAGTTCTGCATCCTCCTGCTTAGGTTATTCCCCATGCAAAGCAATGTGATGCTCCCCAGGCTGAAACTGAGAAGCAGTCAGGGAAAAATATGCAGCCGCTAGTTCAGGTGCACAGCGTGGTACATATGGGACTTGAGGTTCCTAGCCTGTGTCTTTACCACTTAATTAACGGGTCAGGTTTTCTTTCCCTTTCCCTCTCAGCACCCAAGGGTAGCAGATGTTTCCTCCCTGGGGAGCTGTATTTCCACTCTTGCCAACTCCCTGGTGCAGCTACAGTTCCCAGCCCCACCACAGCCCTGACAGTGAATGAGATTGTTGAAATAGTCACCTTCCCCCCCACCCCCAACCTGGAAGGGCCACACTGTCATGCCCAGCAAAGGAAACAGTGGTTCAGAGCAGGAATGTGAGCACAGCCATTAACACATCTTTCATTTCCGAGCCCGGCAAGCAGGGCTGGCAGGCAGAGGGAGGGTGCTGCCAGATCCAGCAGTGAGGGTGTTTTCCTCTGCAGAAACCTCCACCATAAACAGCTTTGGCATGGGAGAGCTGGCTGGATTTATTCCCTCCTGTGAGAATATTGCAACTCTTGGTTACAGCTTCGACAAACTCTGATTAGGGAATGGCATAAGCAATTTATGCATGTTAATCACAGCTGTCTTAGTAGAAGACAATTAGGCTCATTGCTGCTTAGAAAACAAACAGCTCAGAAGAAGCTTACGAAACAGAGCTCGCCAAAGCAAAACACCTCCAAAACATCTCATTAGAAACACTCCAGGAGGTTTTAAAAAGAAAAAAAAAAAAACCAGTTGGGAGGGAGGAGGAAAAGAATTTCCACTGGAAAAAATCCCAGCTTCGTCTAGTTTAGAAAAATTCATGCTTGTATTTTTATTTCCTGAAAAATCTTGTTTCACAAGGAAAAAATAAAAAAGATTCCACAGTCACATTCCTAGGCATTGGAATTCCCCAGTAAGGTCTCCAGTGACTTTCCAGGTCCTTCAGACTTCTCGAGAAAAATGTTAAAGAGAAGCATAAGCCAGGGCTGTCTGTGCAATACAAGCACAAACATGCTGCAAACACTCCATCCACCCTTTCCCTCACAGTCGATTATCCATGTGGCATCACATGCTCCGATATGGCAGGACTGCTGTTTGCCAAGGATAACCCGTATCTACACACAACCTTAAAGGGGCCCGGTTTACCCAGTCCTCTCCCAGAATCACGTTCAGCTCATCTGTTCCTAGCACACCAGTGCTAATACTCAGTCCTGAAGTGCAAAGGGGACTGCATTTAGCTGGAGAAGGTTTAAGATCCTAACTGTAATTCCAGGCTGAGGCCCCAAGGCACACCCCCTGGATGCCAAATACATGCTGTGCTTTGCCAGTTAGTCTCCACTATTGTTTCTCCCCCTGGAACACCAGCCTGACAGTGACTCACATCAGCTTAATCCTAGCTCCAGAGGCAGGAATAATTTTATCCCCAGCTGGAGCAACAATGCAGTGTCACAATCCAAATGTTTCAAGGCATGAAGCAAAGACCATCACATTCATGGGAAACCACCTAGAGGGTCAGCTGAGGACGGTATTCCCTGCAGCCCAAATTTTGCTTGAATACAAGAATGAGACAAGCCTGTTCCCATGGAAGACGTGGCAGGAATCAGTACGCGATGGAAGGAAACACGATCTGACAACACATCATTAAAAATCCACTAACAAGGGGGAATTGCTTGGTTTCTTTTCTTTATTATTTTTAAATACCACTTTTTTTCTTTCCAGAAGTCATTATGTCCGACTCCATTAACATTCAGGTAAACAAGTGAAAGAACAACAGATGGGCATGATCTCGTAGCACAGGCACAGCTGCTGGGAGCAGGGCTTGCCTTTCCTTGCAGCAGCTCAACTCCCTCCTTGCTCTCCCTCACCTGCATCCCCTCCCTCTCTATACCAGCACGGGTGATGGCTGGCAGCCTCCACAGGACATTCCTGCTTCAAACACAGCGCAAAGTCCAAGACAGGACACATGCAATTGAGGGATCACAGCACCCAGCCCCCCACCTCGCTCTCAGCCAGGCTTTCTCCCCTGATGGTGCAGAGGGGCAGGCAGGGGTAGCCACGGTGGCATTAGCAGACCATCCACAAAAAGCAGACCAGACCAACCCCCATCCAGATGGCAGCACAGGGCATTTTGGGGTCACTTTAGAAGAAGCCCCTTGAGTGTGCTCAGTACTGCCACCATGGTGCCCTCGCCCCCCCCACCCCGCCTCCAACCGCTGAATTTCAGCACAGTAACTTTTTCGCAATCCACATTATCTCCCCTACAACTGTGCCCCCTTTCCCTTGAGTGGGGGGGACCATTGCAGGAGCCACCACTGCTGGCAAGCAGCCTTTCTGCCTTCCCTCAGCACCACTCCGGGTGCACGCTCAGCCTGCCGGCAGGCCCCCCTCCCAGAGGCTATAAAAACCCATGCTGTTGAAGCCTGGTTCACAAAGCATCCTGGTGTTAAGGTTAACTGGTTGTAAAATTGCAGCAGTTCATCACACTATGCACACTATGAGAAATGTTTATTAAATTGATTTTTGTTTCATTTCTTTAAAAAAAAAGGCAGAAAGAAGTTAAACACACTGCTTTGTGGCATGCTCCACAGTATGAAAAAATCCCAAGCATTCAGTTAAGCTGTCAGCGGCTCTGTTTGACCTTACGATGCAGTCTGTGAACTCAGACCTGGACAGCTGACACTCCTTGTCTCCACCTCAGCTCACAGCCATTTTCTCAGCTGCCACTAGCTCCAGGAGGGATGCTTCCATGGAGAGGGAGGTGTTTGTATTTACAGCCTGCAATCTCATCCTTTTCTTCCTTGGGGGGTGTAGAGAGGAGCAGTACAGGGTGCCATGTTGCACACACAAAGGCATAAGGATACAGGAGAGGTGCTGGGCAGAGCAGAGATCCTACCTAGTGGCTTTTCCCCCTTCACCTCAGCCAGCTTTGGGACTGATCAACTGGCAGAAGAGCCCTGTGGCTTTTGGATCCTGAGGGCTTGCAATGGGCCAAGTCCCCTCAGCCCTTCACAGCTCCCTTTGTTTTTGCTGTTAACCCAGGTCCAGCTTCACAGGAGACCTAAGCGGGTAGTTTCTTTCAGAGAGGGTTTCTCACCTACTTCATGACTTGAATCATACTTAAGTCATACTTAAGCATGACTGCTCCTCTCTGTCCCTGTCATGGCTGACCCTTCCAGCTGATGACCATTCCATTAAATATGGGGACTCAGCTGATAACTCTGAAACAAAGCACTGTCCTCTCTCTGTAAACATCCTTCTGCCCCTCCTCCCATGACCCTTCTCTAGCTGTTGCCTTCCTTAAGCACCTTTCCTGCAGCAGCCACAGGAGCAGGAAAACTGCCTCTGGAGCTCTACACAATGGCAAGCAACCTCTGAAATGAGCCAGAGGGTGAACTGCAGCCCCTGTGGGACACAGTCTGAGCAAAGTTACTGCTCTTCCTCCTCTCACAGCTCTCAGATTCCCTTTCCATGTACCACTTCCTCCCTGGGACAACTCAAACCCTTAATACAATGTCTGAGGACACACCTCACCTGCATCGAGACCCAGTCTGTCTTCAAACAGAGCTCCAGCTCCATACACAGCATCAACTGAATACTGAACAATATCAAAAATACGGTATAAGGAAAAGAAAACAGAATTGAAATGCTTAATGGCATATTTATACACATTTACCAACAGTCAACAAAAAAGGTGGCAAGTTACACATCCATTCTGTATGCTGACAATCCTGATGCACATAGATGTAAACACACATGCTTGGATGATGCATATACATATGGCCACATAACAGAGTAGATGACCTGAAGGAGCTACGGTGGGGAGCAGGGGAAGGGGTTACCTACTGCAAAACCTCATCTCATTCTTAATGTGCACAACATGGACATTCAGAGCAGTGTTGCTTTAAGGCTATTTCTAAGGCTGAATCTTTTCTTATCCAACTGCTCAATATGAAGGTTTGTTGAAGCCCTTCCTCCTCTTTACCCAGCACAACTTGATATATATATATATATATATTTATATATATTTACCTATATACTTTTTAAAGGCCCTATATACTAAAAGGCAGGAAGAGGAAAGGGGGGAGTAGAAGGGAAGAAAAACTTCTGAATTGGTCAGTTTGCCCCAGTGCAGGAATCTTCTATCCTGTAGTGGCAACACCCATGATAGCCACGTGCAGTGGACAAGGTATTGGTTTAAAATGATTGATGATTACAGGTCTCCCTCCCTGTCAGATCTGAAGCTCTTTGTGACAAAGGGAGAGAGTGAAATACTTTAAGAAACAGAAATACTCCTGAAGTGGGGAAAGTGATCACTAATTTTAACTCCTCCCCTTACCTGCTTCAAGGGTGCGAAGAGCTGAGAGATACTGTAATTTCCAGCTCAAGTGCCCACACGGCTAAGGAAAAGGCTTTGCTTAAAAATATATATCTATAGAACTATACATATAGATCATCTTTTTAGTGTCACTCTGATTTTATTACATAGCTCCTGGGTCACTCTCCCCCTCTATCTACATGGTAACAAAGTGGCATTCGAAAGAAGCCACATACATCAAAGTGATAACCAAATTTACCAGATCACAAGAATGTGTTTCAACTGGTGCGATCTAACATGCTAAATTACCTTAATTTATAAGCTGATCTGTTGTTAATATAACTGGAAGGTCTTAAAAATAAACTCTTTTTTTCACAATCAGATTATGACAATTTCTCAGCAATATTATAGTGTGTGACAATATGCTATAATTAAGGATAATTTCACTGAACAAGAGAGTGATGCAAAGATGAAATTTTAAGCATGTATGCATATGGTTGGGAACACCCAAGCATCATCCTGCAGTACATAAAAGCAGGATTTCTAAAGTCAAGGACTATTTTTTAAAGTTTTCTTCTTTTTCCAATATAATTTCTATGTGAGCAATAGCTTAACAGTGGAAACTTGGTATAGAACTAGACTCTCCTTGAAACATATGTCTATAATGAAACACTGAAGGACATTAAAAAAGTAATTTTCAGTTTGTTATTGAAAAACTGGGTCTAAAATTCACCCCCAGCCACTGACCTATCAACGTAATGAATCAATGGAAATGAGCCAATTTATAAAATTATAGCCTCATGAAAAAAACAAACAAACACAAAACTGAAAAAACCATTTTTACTCCTTAGAGAGTAAGAAAGTTTCAGCATGACTTCTGTTAAGGACTGACCTACAGCTGGAAACAGTCTAGAGAGGAACAATGCCTGTGTTTCTCCTGGGATACATCGCACCCAGGCAATGGAGACTGTATCCTCTACCCTCCTCTCTCCCAGGCTTTGGGCAGTCAGCCAGGCTTCCCTACGGACAGCTTGGAAACGCCAGGGAGTTGGGGTGATGGTTGAAAAAGATGAGTACAAATTAACAAAACCGCTAAATTATGCTTCAGCATCCAATTAAAAAAGTTGGTAAAACCAAGGCAAAGTTGTCTGAGACCAGGCTGCAGCCTTCTCCTCCATACATCTTCCACCAACATTACTTGAGTTACTGGGGGTGGGGAAGGGGGAGGAAGGACTTGACCTCCTGCTACAGCAGCTTTCCCATCACACAAAACTGATGTGTAACTAACTCAGCCACAAAGATACGGGAAAGTTTTATTTATTAAAAAAAAAAAAAGTACTTCAAAATAAAAATGATAAGTACTGTATGGTAATATTGGAAGCATTTATATACATAGTTTTCTTCGTCTGTTGTTGAAATGTCTCCTGGTCACTCGGTGGCACTTGGGGTCCCCTCTAGCGCCGTGCGCCCTGCTCCCCCCTTCCCCTGCCTGGCTCTCACGGCTCAGTAGACGGAGCTGTTCCTTATGCCACAGCACAGCACCATGCTCAGGATCATCTCGAAGATCTGGCGAGAGACACAGGGGCACTAGTTAGGCAACAACCAGCACGATGCAGGAGCTCCTCCCATCCCAAGGTCCCCTGCTCCACATTAACACTCTCATGCAATTGGTTAGGGCAGGGATGCTACATATTTGCTGCTGTTTTCATATGGAGCTGGCCAGTTTGAGGTAAGACTCTCTTCTCTCATCTCTGGCTAGCTGCAGTGGTGGTAGCTGACAAGCTTTTTGGCTGCCAGCTACACAGCAAATGCCTCATGATCCCTCCAGCACCACAGTCCAGGCTTTGCACAGATGCCATATTACCACCCCACACCACCCACCTGTCACTAGGGAGCAAACCCAACGTGGCAAAGTAAGCAAATCCCTTCCCACTGCAGACCCCAGTGATAAAACATGGCAGCCTGTGGAATGAGTGATTTTGGATGCAGTGAGGAGGTTTCAGTGGTGCTTTGCCCTTCTCGAGGTGCCTGCAGGTGCTCCTGCTGTACTGAGCTTGCCAGGTGCCTATCCTAACATTCTGATTTCTCAGAAGGATGATGAAGCCCTTGGTCTTGCCATGTTCCAGAGCTCTGGGGCACATAGGGCTGGTGCTGCATGCTGAGTTGCAGGGGCATCCAGAGGAGAGGGATAGATCCAGCCCAGCTGGAAGAGGGCCAGGGTGCCCTGAGGTGGCATTTCCCTGTCCCACCAGGCTGTCACACTTACCATGATCACAGCAACCACGACGGCAGCGATACCGATCAGGTAGAGCTTCCCGGAGAAGAGCTCATCGATTTTTTTGTGGCAGTTCGTGTTCTGAGGCAGAGAAGCACACCAGTCAGCAGCCTGCTTTCCCCTCACCTGCCCCTGGCACCCAGAAAGGCACCGTCCTGTCCTGGCTCCAGGACTTCCAACAAGACTTCACCCCTCTGCAAGTCTCCTCAAGCAGGAACAGCAAAGGAAGAACTAAATGGGAACCTTCAACATCCTTCTACACCATCCCCAAATAAATGAAATCTCTACCCTTTATCTATTTCCCAATAAATCCCCAAATCTCCTTGGCAGCCGAGGTTTCCTGCAGCAGTTTTGCTGACTGAAGAGTAGCTGTGCCTACCTCAAAAAAGCTCTTCAGGGAGTCCTTTCGGCAGAGGTCATCCCTCCACACAGGAGTGAAAGTCGCTGTTACAATATCGGAACCACAGCAGTCCAGCTAAATGGAGACAGGAAAGAATAAACAATGGAAAGCCAGCATTAGCAGACAGCAAACACTTAGGCAATGCTCTCCCACCATTACACATTCTTGAAGCCACCCAAGACTGAGGAGGCATCTTGGAGAGGGAAACAAGGGTGGGAAATAAGTCACCAAATTAACTTTTTTCTTTCCATGCAGTGCAGCTACTTCCTACAATAGTCCCACACAGATCAGGCATAGGTGTCCTGGAGGAGAGCGAACACAACTCTCTCCAGAGAGTTTCCTGCTAAATGGACTAAGTATCAGGATTAATTCCTCAGAACTACATTCTTCTTCCATTGAATTTTACTTAAATCAGGGGCGCTGAGATAAATGAATAGCAACTTCATCAGAGTTTGGTCCAGACTTCCCAGCACCATGTGATGGAGAAAATATTGAAGAGAGCACAACTCTGCTTCCTGACATGCAAGAACAGCAAACTTGATGGGCTTCAACCTGAACGTAGCATTACCTGCTTTAGACTCTGCTTTTCCCATCCATTTTCCTGACCGCCATTATTAACTCTCCAGCAGCACCACCACCATCTTACCGTTTCATGAAAGGTCTTCACTACAGCTTTGGCGTTGTTTGCATCCGATTCTCCCATGAGCGCTTGTTGAAGCGCTTGATCATAGAACTGCTTCACGTCTTTGGCTATCTAGGAAAGACACAGGAAAAACTCCCTTTCAGCCAGAGCAGGAGGAGGAAACCTATCCAGCAGATGTGTCTGAAGGCCAGGTTCCCTCTAATGGCACTTGCAGTAAGATGAGCAGTTTTTAAATAGATTTGGACCCTATTAGTTTGCACAGGCACATGAAAAAAGGCCTGTCTTTCATAGGGCTCAAGCCCCTCCAGCTATAGCAAATATTAAGAACTTCATCCACCAGGCCAGCAGATTCTAGACATCATTATCCAAGGGTTACACGGGCTCTCTCTAGCAGATAAAGACAGCCAAGGCCTGGAGGGTGAGCACAGGATTTGAGACAGCCTTCAGCCCACGTGGATGTGCTGCTGAGATCAGCAATGCAGAAATGGCATGTTTTAAACCACCCATAGTCAAAGCAGGCAAGCAACATATTTCCCACTGAGGCTGTAAAATTCAGGAGGAGGTGGGGTGAGCCAGCAAGGCTGTCTGTAGGTATGGGCACCTTGGCTTGCTGAATGGCTCAGAGGGGACGGCAGGAATTTGGAGAGATTGCACACTAAAGCCTTGTGAAGCAGCTCCTTTGGGGTCAGGAAACTTAGGTGCATTTAGATGGATGTAAAACCCTGGCTGGGCCCCTACCTGGAGCTGGGCATCACTGTTCTGTAAGTGGTTATATGAGACACCTTATCTGCACTGTAACCTTGCCACCTGGCTGGTGGACTGCAGCCATCCATGGGGCTCTGCTCTAGAGTGCAAAAATCTCCTGATTTTCAGGGAAACTGGCCTTGTGACTTCTCCTCTAACACCCTTCAATAATTTGGGGGAGAGAGATGAAAGGAGGACATACAAGAGAAGCAAAAGAAAAACATAAAAGCAAGAAAGGAAAAATGCTTTCTGGAACATCTACTCTTGGCATCACAGGCTGGATTAGCATACGAAAAAAAAGCTGCAGCAAGAAGATGCATAATTTCAATCAATTATCCCAGAATTCCTTAATCACTGCTCAAAAAAGTTTGCTTTGGAGGATATATTCTCCAATCAAACCATTTGATCCTAGTACATGAAAAAAAAAATCCTATTTATTGCTTCCCCATTCTGCATCTAAAGCATTTCCTGGAAGACAGGCTGAGGGAGACTGCCTCCAGCTTTGTGGAAAAGTGTCTCTGCTTCAGCAGTTCTTGGTGGCTGGGATCATTCAGTGCTTCCCTCCCAGCCTGCATTGCTCCCAACCAAGGCAGGGAGAAGCAAGCCTGCCTTATCAGCAGGGACTACAAGACACCTCATTTATCATCAAGGCTGCAAAACCAGCTAATGCCAACAGACTGCCACCCTTCATTTTAAACTGCAAAATTAATTCTAGGGGCTGAGGTCATCACTCTTGTCTCAGGAAGTCCTAAATTTCTCAGCTTTATGCTCTGGTGGCCAAGCACTTTCTCCCTAGGTGGAGACACAACAGCCATGGGGTCCCTCCTTACTCAGCCTTCACTTTTTCTTTTGCTCTCGGTTGCGGTTGCACATCTTGGACTCTTCAGGATTCGCAAAATAACATCTGCAGGAGGCACAGCCCCTCTGCAAAGGTTAATTAGCTCACTAAAGTTGCTAGGAAACAGCACCCTGCCTGCATAATAATATGTTTAGCCACAGAGAGTTTATTCCAGTGAAGTCATGCTCTGTCCTGCTGAATGACTCCAAGGGTGTTCCCATTCAAGCTCAGCCTGTGAGCCATTGCCCACATGCATGTAAAAGCTGAGCAGGCCAGCACCTACTTACACAGCTGGCTTACGTCTCTTAGTAAAGTAAACACAATTCCTACTCTGCCAGAGAGTCTAACCTTGCCTTTGAGCACAAGCAGTCCCCTTCTCTCCTCCAAACCTCTGAGGCCCTGTGATCAACACCCAGCCCGCTGCTTGCTGCAGCACAGCCATGGTTCCCATACACAGGCAGTTCTGCACTGCGAGACCAAACCCTGTGTGTGTGTGTGTGTGTGTGTGTGTGTGTGTGTGTGTGTGAGCACATGTGACCATAGCAAGGGAAGGTCAGCAGAAACGGAAGGTGAAAAGCTGCAGTTTTCAGTTCTACCCTTTGGCTCAGCCCCTCCAGCTAGGAAACTTTATCTGTGCAGTGTCTAGCAGGGTGCCTAGGACAGACTTGTACCCTTCATGTGTGCACAGCATAGGGATTACAGCAAGTCCAGTGCTGGCAAACAAACAGCCTGAAGCAGATTATATAATATTGGAGAAGAGCAGGAAGCACCAAGCAATCCCGTTAATGCAAGCTCTCCCTGTATGGTATTCCCTCCCTTTGGCACTACATGGCTGGGTTCGCTCTTTGTTCCCTGGCACTGAGGACGAGCAGATGGCTTTCCTTCACAACTTCATGCATGAATCAACTCCCTGTGTGACTGACAGTGTGGCAGCACGGAGGAGACCCAAGCGAGACAGGTTATTTTTATTTGAGACATTGCACTACATACCCTGAGGGGCAGCTGCTATCGTCAAGTGCTCACATTTAAAGTTTATCAGCCTGGCCAAGAGGAGTGAGGTGGCCTGTCCAGGTCACACCGCTAATCCAAGCCCCCGTTACTCAGTCTGGGAGCAGTCTGTGGGCAAAACAGCTCATGCTGAGATCTGCTGCGGTTCTGCCCCAGCCTCCCAGTCCCACAAACACAGGTTTTGGAGTCATCTTACTTGGTCTTTGTTGACAAAACCCCAAATTCCAGCCGCAACTTCGCAGGCAAACAGGATCACCAGGCAAGTGAAGAACTGCAAAGACAAATCAAGAGAGGGATCCTTAACGTATCTGTAGCAATTGGGTGGGAAGAGGTGTGGAGCAGCACTTGTACTGCCAGAGATCAGAGTAAAGTGTCATCAGACTTCAAACCATTTTTCATCTACTTCAAACCATTTTATCTCTCATAAATGCACTTATCCCAAACACATTTTCCTGTAACTCATCACATGCCATCCCATGTCCAGACTTCCCATTAGGATGGTTGAGCAGGGATTAGCAAAGCCTTTCCCACAAAGGGACTGGCAGGAATGAAGATGCCCTGTGCACCACAAGATACATTGCTCCTCCTCACACACCTGCAGGACCCTCCAGACAAGGTTTCTGGTCTGCCACAAGTGCTCCAAGGGCAGGAATTGCCAGTGCAGGGTTAAAAGCACATTTCAGCTGCTGAGGAGCTGGGGGTGTCAGGGTATGATTTATGGCCAGCTCTCTGGCATCCACAGCCCTGCAAGGCTACTGCAGCTTTTTGCATAAATACTAACACTGACATTTTCCCACAGCCCCACCCTGTTTGTGCAATTCCAGCAGTCTTCCCTGCCATCCCCCCAAAGACTCCTCCATCTTTTTGTTCAGATTGGAGGAACACATGATGGTTGGTTGGTTGGTTAGAGTGGGAAGGGGAAGCTGTCAACTCAGACATCAGGGTCACATGGGAAGCCATAGAGGCATGCTCCATATGCAGCCAACATCACCTCCGTGACAACATCACTCAGTGATGGGAAAAGAGGAAAAGCCCCAAAGTGGGAGAGTTGCCATGGAAGTCAAGAAGCAAAAGAGGTGAATGCAGTCAAGGAAAGTCAAAATTACAGTGTAGGGTGGGAAAGACACATTCAGGACATTTTCTCCAACAACAGAGGAAACAGGAGTTTCCAGAATACTGCCATGACTTGGCTCTCACATGCAAAAGCAAAGGGTTATCAGCAAAATGGCAACACAGCCATTAACCTGACAGAAGGAAAGGACTTCCAACATCCTTGTCCAGTTCCTGAACAATCAACTCCTATGTAAACATCTGTCTATCTCTGATTTTGTAGGAACATCTTTGGAGGACTGGGCCTCACATCCCGCCAAGGATTCACATCACCCTAAATTGTGGGTGCAGTGCCACTGTTAGTCTGGTTAAGTACTAGGGATCATTCTTGTAACCGTCACCCTGCAGTGAAGGATGGTTTTTTTATCTCAGATTTGGAGGTACAACTTCTGCAGATTCAGTTCACTGTAAGTTGGCTGCAGAACACCAAGAGACGCAGCTTAATGCTATAGGAACATAGTGGTGCTCCTGGCCAAGCTGTGTTCCAGCCCCTTCCCAGGGACCAGAGTCCATGGAAGTGCCAAGTGGCTCCCTTCTGTCTTCCTCAAGTCTTACTGCTCAGCTTCCATGTTGCCTTTGGCACAGGATTTTGATAACATGGAGCTTCCTCATTCTTTTCCCTTTTGCAGTAAGCCCAGAGTCACTCCCTCAGCTGGTGCAAGAAAGGGCAGTGCGGCTGCTTCCCCGAAACACCCTGAGGACACTGCCTGGAAATGTCCTTGGAACACAGCGGGAGCCTTGGCCAGCAGAAAGCATCCTCATGGGGTGTCTCCAGGCTTTTCTTGGCAAGCCAGGGTGTGAGCAAACGCGGGCAGTGCACAGCAGCTAGAACTGCTAATTTCGGCCAGAGCAGCCGGTTTCCCTGTCGGACCTCAGGTACGTTGTACCATCTGCCCTTCTAATCCTCTTTCTAAGTTCAAGAGGGAGTGAGGGGTAGTTCAGGGTCTGTAATCACTCGCATTAACAAAACAAAATAAAAATCCAAAGCTGCCAGACTGTGCTACAACAACCCCTGTCAGATTTGTGTGCAGGCTTCTCCTATTCCCAGCAGCTGGGAAACTCCTACTGATGCTCCCATCCACTGATGTTCAGAAGCATTTTATCAACTCCAGGGAAAGGCATCCCCTTACTACTGGGAATCAGCAGCAACCAGAAGTGAAGTCATCTGCAGGCGTGAGGGAAAGCAGCTCCATTTCCCTCTGTCCAAGCTGAGCCCACACCCATGAGTTGCTACACTGCCATCAAGAATCCTCCAGCCCAACAAAGCCAAGTGCTTGAAAGTCATTCCAATTAAAAAAAAGTTTTACCCTTCCAGTTTTATTTTTTATGCATCAAGTTTAAAGCTGAACCACATGTAAGAACCTGCTTTAAATAAATGGATCTCCCTTGCCCCGAAGGTAAAGGCTTTTGGTGTGGCTACAGTTTATCCAATTTAGCTTATCCTGTGCCAGGAATCCTGAGCTGCTGCCTCGAATCAAGGACGCCTGTAGCACTTCAGTAATGGATTTTCCAGGATGTACCTAGATGTTCTCACTAAGAAATTATGGAAAGTCTTTGCTGTTTCCTTGTCCAAACAGATAAAAATAGTAGATGATTCCTTAAAAGAACTAGAATTGCTACAGGCAGCCTTGAAACAACAGTGAGAGGGGAAGCTGTAGGGGACACCCGTAAGAAAGAGGGTTTAGTGGGTGTTTGGTAAGACAGCCAGACCACGGTGGGGGGGAAATGCACGGTGGGGGTTCACATATAACAGAGAAAGAGTCTCTAAGAATCTTGCTGATCTCACCCCTTCTGCCCTGCAGCAAGGCACAGGCAGGGTATTGCAGCACGCCTGCCAGCTCAGCCAGAGCTCCACAGGCTGGGCAGAGATGCCCTTGGCCACACAGCGCTGCTGTGCTCATTGCAGAGGTCCCTTACTTCCCACCTCTGTGCTCACATATCCTCCCAGCCCTGCTTGTTGGAAAAGACTCCAGCAAGGGAAGCCCAGCCATGTACCATCCAGCAGGGAAATCAGGGTTTCAAGTGACTTCCAAAGCTTTGTGTGTCTTACCGTTCCCAGCAGACACTGAGACTCCTGAATAGCACCGTAGCATCCCAGGAATCCCACGAACATCATGACAGCTCCAACTGCAATCAGGATGTAGATTCCTGCAAGGGAGAGTGAGAGGCAGACACATTACTGCAGAGCTTGGTCCAGGACCATCCTCATGCCTGGCTGGACATTCTGGCTCCTAGGGTGGATAATTATGGATGTGCAGAACTAAGGCTGAGGAGGTGTGAGTAGAGGTGGCAGCAGACATAGTAGAACACAGCGTACATGAATTGGGTCTCAAAGTGTTTGAAGGTGCCAACACCGAAACTTTAATAACTCCATCACCTCTGAAATCAGAGGAAATGCTGAGAGAAGCACTAGGCAGAGGATGTAGGAGGCAAGACAAGGGCTCTCCAGCATCCTCAGAGCTGTAGCAAGGAGTTCCCCTGGCATGCTGTGTAATTATTTAAACAGAGATGAAAATTATTAGTTAGTGTATCTTGTAAAATAAACAGTAAGGCACATGGTTTATTTATATTAAATATCATACAAATATTTATCTGGATAACATTTTAAAGGCAGATGAACCACAAAACCAAGGGGAAAGTACTGCTTAAGCATCTCACTTAATAAAATCTGGCACTTTTTTTGTTATAGGTTCTTCCACTGTGAAGACAACATTTTTTACTTTAAGTTACTGAATCTGCACAGGCAACTTGCGCCGTAACTACTTCAAAGTTTGAAATGAGGCATCGGGAGTGGTTCAGAAAACAGAGGAATAAAAGTTTATTCATTCAGGAAACAAGAGCTTAGCTCAAGGCTCAAGTCTGCTGCCGTGAGTAATAACAATGGTCTCACCAACCACGAGACTGGTGAAGCCATAGTGATTACTCAGCCAAACACTACCAGCTCAGTTAAATTTGACACAGCTTTCTCCTGGTGTATCCCTTATACTTGGTGCATTTTTGGTTAACTAATATTCTCAAATATAGTGGTTCTAGTAATCTCTAAGTAGATCTAACATTCAAAAACAATTTGATAGATGCAAAAAAACATCCCAAATAATTACAATTCAGGTAAGACTGCAGTCACTATTTATAATGGACAGTGAGAAAAAAAAGAAAAGAATCATGATGAGGACAAAAGAACATGGGACATCCCAGAGGCAACAGCAACACAGTGAATCTTACTAGTGGTTGGGAGACACATCCCTTCAATGAAATGTTTTCTTCTGCTGAGTGAAAATATTTTATGGTTATTAATCAGACTGTCAACTCGCCTTTAGAAACAGCCCTAACATATAAACAGAGCTTAATATTAAAACTGTTTGTACATGCTCGTGATGTTTAAGGTTTTTCTTATCTCCATAGCTTTTAAACAATCTTCTGATAATTGAAGTGCAAAATCTAAAGGCCATGCACTGAGAGCAGAGTCAAGTCAAGTCAACCCTTCTCTAAAACACCAGATACACAATAACGGTCTCCACTTTTTTAAAATTCCCTTACACGTGCCTCAAACTTGAGAAAGGGTGAACTTTGGCTCCTGCTTCTTCCCTCTTTAAAACAAAACCCACTAGCAGCACAAGCGCCGATGCAAGGGCTGACTTGGCGCGAGGCAGCGACGGAAACACCACCCCAGCAGCACCGGCACTGAGACTCTCCGGTGTTTCTCAGCCTATTTTTAGGCACTGCAGGAGGGAGGAAGCCAGCTGCAGGGGAAGTGCCACAATGGAGCACGCTGACCCCACAGGAAGCCCCTCTTCACAAAACCTGATGGGAGCTGTGGATGGAGACGCCAACATCCTTGCAGCAACACTGTCAGCACAGGAGGCTGGAGGTGCAAGCTGCACCTCCTGATATGCTCTGAAGGGGTTTCAGCAGCACCCAGAAGCCACAAAAACCCAACAGGCAGCTGCATCCTTGAACGTCCCCAAGTGGGGATGAGACACCTCCTTACGTGAAGGTGTGAATAGAAAGGAAAAACAAGCAAAAGAAACCTCCCAGGAGGGTTTCTTAGAAAGAACAGTCCAGCAGATAAAGTTTTGTGGGCCTGCCTGAAATGGAAGGAGGTTGTTTTGTCCCAATGGTTGAAGATGATGTGAGGTAGAGCAGCTGTGGCAGCTGGGCAGGGAGACAGCGTGACAAGCAGTGTGCTGAGCTGTGTGTGGGACAGAGGGGCCCCAAAGGGCTTGGAGGTGGTGGGAAGGCATGAATAAATCCTGCACAATGAAGGCTGTCTGCTGGACATCTGCCAAGTCCCAGAGAGACTGATGGAGACTGTCAGATGCTGCACAACTGCTGTCTCACGAGGAACTACATACCAGCAGTAGTGTCCCAGAAATCAGTCTGCTCACTATTGCCAGAACTGCTAATGCCCAAGAACCAGCCCTTGCCACTCCAGCTTGTACCAGTGATGCTGCTGGCTTGAGTTTTCAACCCAAACCATGGCAGATTTTTCTATTTTAAGCCCTGGGTAGTTCAACTGAAGAGTCTTCATCACAAGGCGGAAAATCAACTTTCCTCATCCCTGAGTGCAGCATTTTCTGACTTCTTCTCTCATTAGGACAGTATAGAGAAGACTAAGCTGAGCTGGGGGCAAGTCATTTCCATGTCTGAGAAGTCACTATTTGTGCTTGGGTAACAAGCAGATGCAACACATTTGGAGACCAAGCAGCATGATGCTGGGACCCCAATGATCAGGTTACCACAGACAGAAGATTTTATTCTCAATTTTTTTTAAAGTAAACACTGAAGGCACCTTGTGGGCTAAACAAATATTGCCAGGAGATCACAGAGTGACAGAGGCTGAACAGACCTCAAATGATCACCCGGTCAAACTGTCGCTGTTGAGCTGCTAGCAGAGAGAAGGAGTCCAGCTCTTCAGTGTGGCCAAAAAAGTGTATTTTATTAATTAATTCCAACTTATATAGACTTTCAAAGGTCACCCAGGTTGGTCAGCTCAAAACCTCCCCCCAGGCCAATTGGCCAGGCTTGAATGTCCATATCTTGACAGACCATTTCAACAACATCCAAACTTTATATTTGTTTATAAAACACAAGAAGAGAGAAAGAATTCTCATGGGAAAGGTCTGTGCTCGCCACAGTCAAACCTTCTGTGAGAATGAGAACCTAGGCGAGACTATCCAGAACCCTGCCCAACTATATCTCACAAACCTCCAGTGACAGGGACTCTACCATGTCCCTGGGGAGGTTTTTCCACTGTATGATTGCTCTTACTGTAAAAAACATTTCTCTTGTATCAAGATCAAGGACTCTGGTGGCTAGGGAAGTTCTGCTCTGAAAACTAGGAAATGAAGGCCCATTGAGAACCTCATCTGATGGAGGAGAATCAGAGGAAACACAGAAATTTGCTGTTTTAGAGAAGTTTTCCAGTGACCTTTGTACTTGCTCCTTGCTGGGATTTCTGGCAGCTTCAAAGAAACAAAACCAATCCTGACCTGCTGAACTCCCACCCCAGGCAGGCTCTGCAGACCTTGGACTGTCAATGAGGTCCTGGCTTCCCGTTTTGCTCCCTGCTCTCACTTCACCAGCTCCTCATCAGAGCCAGCACTGCTGTCAAGCGAGGAAACAGCAAGAAGGAAAGGAGGGGAGGGAAGAAGATGTGCACCATGTGTGGCTTCCTGACCGGAGCCCAGCGGATGCAACCGGTGTGGTGGGAGCAGCAGGAATGCACAGCCGGGCGGGGGAGAGGGCAGTGATGACTGGCCTGATCTCGGCAAACCACAAAAAAACCCTGGAAGGCTTTTGGAATAAAGGCCAGCTTCATTCCCAGGCACAAACAAGCAGCCGTTATGGAGTCGCCTTTTGTTACCAAGGGCCAGAGCACGACAGCCTCTCCTGGGGGGCAGCAGAGCAAGACTCTGCTCCGGAGTTGATTTAAAAACAAGCACAAAATATTTACTGCAACAATAGCATCTTGTATGAGGAATGCCAGTGGTGTTTCTCCACAGAAATGCCATGCTGAAGGCTGAGAAAGCAAAGGCAGGCAATCCAAGTGCCCAAACACATGCTTTGAATGGTGTTTGTTTTCCCACACCCATCCTTCGCCTCAAGGAATGGGGCTGGTGGGGAGGTCTCTACTTCCAGACTGGGTGCCAGGCAGCTGGGGGACTATTTCACGGCAATCACAGCACAGACTGGAACGACCAAGCCCTTTTCCCAGAAAGCAGCCTGACGCATCTTAGCTTTCATTCCTGGCACACAAGGATGATGACGCCTAGTGTCGTTTTGGGTTCTGTGTCTGTGAGCAAGACACCTGTCATCCCCATCCTGAATGGCACCTTATCCTCTAAGTCAGAGGAGACTCCTCACAAACCTCCCTCTCCTCTATGTAAGCATCAGTGACTGGTTAGCCCCCAGAATCCTTATCTGGGTGAGGAACTCTTGACTAAAATTGCATTTGCTCCCTCAGGGCTCCACCCAAATTGGCACAATTCGGCATGAGCAAAGCTCCATCTGCCTTTCAACGCCACTTTTCCCAGCTCCTTTTTACTGCAGCTTTCTCAGGGGTTTTACAACAAGAAGCGCTGTTTGCCGTAAACAGAAAGTAAAATGAGGGCGGTATAAACTGCAATCTGCAGTGCCTGCAGTCATGCTGCCTCCTCCCATAGCAGCAGTGCTGGGAACAGCTGGAGCTGCAGCAACAGGTACAGTAAGCAAATCATGTACAGGTGTTCCTGGTACCAAGACACCTCCACATCCTTAAGCAATACTACAATGTGATTTCTAACCCTATGGCATGGTTCTCTGATAAGGCAACAACCAGAAAGATTGCTACAACTGCCACACATAACCAGCCACCCACCAAAGCAAGCTGTGAGCCCCAGGACCTGTATCTTGGAGCTGGGGAAGTCAGAGCAGTGGTGTCAATACTTCCTGGAGTCCTCTATCTCCTTTTGAGATGGAGCCTTAGAACAGAAAGCTTTAGGAAAGGGCCCAACCACTGCCAGCTTCACCTCCTCATCTGAATTCAAAGCAGGAGCACAGGAACCATGATATGATCTCTTTGCTCAAGAGCATGAGGACACGATGATCAGAAAAGGCAGCAGCAGTGAACCAAACACCATCCTCCTTTTCCCAGCACAGCCAGGGCTTGTGCTGCTTTGGGCCCAAATGTCAGAGCCAGGGAACTAATACTAACTGAGCGCTTCTCTTGGTTTGGTGCTAGGTGGGAAAGGCAAAAGAAGCAGCCAAGAGGCGAGCCTAGCTCCCAGCTCAAGCAGATGATCCCTCCATGGAGGACTCTTTATCTGCAGGCCAGGTAGGAAGAAGCAGGATGCTCAGTTCGGGGAGCAGGGAAGGGAGAGAAAAAGGCAGTATTCAGTGTCAGTACTTGCTTTGGCATTAAAGCAGCATAGCTGGTGCCTGCAGGGTTGTAAAACCCATGTCCTGTCCCTGCTGAGAAGTAAAGAAAACAAGAAGAAATAAACAGTCTTAAAAAAAAGGACATGATGAAAAAACAAACAAAAGAAGGAACAAGCACAGGAGCGTCCCTCTAAAACAAGCAGGGAGCAGGCCAGCCTCCCATGCCCCACCACACCGATCAGAGATGCTGTGCAGCTCCAGGTATTGGCATTCCTGGACAGCACCGCACTTCTCCCCTCATTTCAATCCTTTCCCAGCATCTTTAACTCATTAGGCTAATGGAAGCCAGTCACTCGCCCCAGGTCACCATGGTAATATTTTGAAAAGACAAAAAAGAAATCAAATAAGAAATAGCCCTCCCAGCATGACACCATGCTTCCTGGGAAGGCCAGGCAGCTCTCCAAGCTGTGTCTGCCCTCCCCATGGGATGGGCTTTAAAAAGGGGCTGAGAGCAGAGAAAAGAGAGATGTTTATTCTCCCAACAGGCTCCCGCGGGGCGACTCTGCACATCCAAGAGTCTTGCAAGCCTCTGAGGAAAAGAGGGAGGCTTCAGTGCCACCCTGCTGTTGCTCCTGGCCTAGAGATGCTAAACATCACTGGGATCATCACCACAAGGGTAGGGAGACTCCCTCCTATCCATACCACCCATCGTGGAAGAACACCCTCCCCTTAGCCAAAGAAATGATGTTCTTCCTTGCAACTTGGGGGCACTATAAAGGCAGAGAGTGGAAAGTCCCTCCAGGGCAGGGTTGAGGCAGGAAAAAGACGGCTGCATGAGCCAGCCAGCAAAGGAGGATGTCCCAGACATTTTTGTACAGTTGCCTGGTGGAATTGGCCCAGCAGAGCTGGAAGCGCTGTCTTGAAAGAGGAGTGAGAGAAAGGGGGGCTGGAAAAAGAGAGGGTTTGCTGGAAGATGACAAGTGGGAAGCCCCTCCATTCCCCTCCACCCTCTTTCCCAAGGAAAGCATTGCTGCTCTGTAGCTCCTAATGACTTCCAGATGGAGAAACAGGGTCACAAAGCATGGAGAGCTCTCATGGGGAGATGAAAGCCTGTACATACTACCCTCATCTGCAAGAGCAAGGCAAGAAGAAGCCACGGACACCCCTCTGTCAGAAAAACAAAGAGGTGGTGGGGAAGCCCCACAGAACATCCTTATGTGCACACACTTGTACCCAAATCCACTCCACACAATGTCACAGTCACATTCCTCCTCTGCCTACCCAGAAAACACTTGAAGGAGACTCAAGTTTTGTAAAGTTAGCATACGTGCAAAAGTTGGGGGGAAGTCTATGGCACATCTCCAGGACTAGGATGGACAATGGTGTCACAGCACAGGAGAGCCAGGCTGGAATATGCTGGCCCATCCTCTGCTGCCCCAGCCTACAGCACTTCTGGGCACCTCTACCTGCCCTCGGGTCTCACCCACTAACAGAGCACAAATCCCACTGGAGGATTCCTTGTAGGCTTTGCATGCTTTAAACACAGTGGAGGTTTTCTAAGGAAAACTGTCAAAGCTACAGGTTTAAACAGCTCTGAAGATGGCACAGGTCCAGGGCAGCAAAGCCAGTGGGAGGGGAGAAAGGAAAAGAACAACTGCATTAGTTGAAGTTGGATAGATCTGAACCTAAAACAACCCGATGGTACCAATTTATTTTTAAAGTCATAACCAGATTTAGTCTGCAGGGTAAATGAACAACAGGGGCTGGTCATGATGAAGGTAGAAAGAATTACAATTAAATGGAAATTAAATGGAAATGCAATGAAATTACATGTTGCTTTTTTAATAGAAATTGAATTCTGTAATAAGAATACAAAAAAAAAAAAAATTGTACTATCAGATACATGTGGTAAGCCAGAAAGGAAAGTACTAAAAAGTGTTCTGCCTTAAAACTGCTATTTTAAAAAGAATTCCAGTATTGAAAGAGTTGATGTGACAGTGATTAAAGGAAAATCTAAAACAAGAAAATCTCAGCTTTTGGGTTTTTTTCCTTTTAAGGGACTAAATAATTAAATTGTCCTTAACTGTAAGTAAGTTTATTTCCAAGACAGAAAAATACATGTACTTCTGTTTTCAAAAATCCACATGTATATTATTTTTTAAATGATCCATTTTGTTTGGTGTGGTTCAAGGCCAAACACAAACCTTGGTTTCCACTGCCAAGCACGCAAGCCTGGCCACAGCTCACGTGTCTGCTGGAAAATCTTTGGCATAGGGAAGCCTTGACAGAGTAGAGCACAAATGGCTAAGAGAACAAACCAGTCCTGGTGTGTATCCACAGGGATCCCTATAGCACCTTACGCCAAAACTGAAGGTGGTGTCTCACTGGTATTTTTTACAGAACCTACAGACCAGGACCCACAGGCTCTTCCCTAGCCCTTTCACAATAAGTTTGGCAAAAGATTTACCGTTGAGTCTAACCTCACAATGTATGGAAGTTGGCACTATCTCTAGAAGATGCCTAACATTTCCGGAGGGATGGGGACAAGGATGGGAGTGGGAACAGAAACCATGATCTTCTCATTGCTCATGGTGGCTCCACAGCCACTGTATCACTGCTGACCTCTAGAGCCTCTGCACCACACTGGAGCTCTGCACAGTCCCCTCTGCAATGAAAACCTCCCCAAAACCCCAGAGATCACTGCTTTTTACCCAAGGCAGTCCTGAAAAGGCTAATTAAGCTGCTGTTAGGGATAGCTCCTCCACGACCACTTAGCCAATCCAAGTCTGTCTGGGTGATGGGCTGGGATGCTCTGCAATGCTGGCCACATCTGGCACCCATGACAAGAGTGCCCAAAATATCCTCACATGCTATAAGGACAATGGGCAAACCTGGGGAAAGCTGAGACAGAAGCCCCCATCCCTACCCTATCCACTGCTACTTAGCAGTCCCTCCTCTCTGCAAGGGTCAGATTCCCCTGAGCCCAGCAAAGCCTCATGACAGGACTTCCAAAATCCTGAAGACACCCGTGAAAGTTTGTGAGCAGCCGCAGTTCAACTCAGATTTGTTAGAAAGGCTTCAAAAATCCCTGTGTCTTCTGGCCCATTTATTCTAGACCAGTCTGCAAGAAAAACAGCTTGAACCTGTTTCCAGGGCAAAAATCATTATCCTGGATTTTATTTGTTCCAAGGAAGATGGTGAAGACAGTCGGATTCACCTCTTTAGAGAGCCTGTGCTCTTGTTAGCTAGTGTTCCCTCCTTATCTTGGCAGCACTCACACACACATTCACCACCTTAGTCCCAAACCATTGCTGCCCTCAGCTGCACCCTCATTCCCTCCACTCAGGCTTTGCTGCCTGACCAGCTTGGAAGCCAGATCAACAGCCATAAACCCAGGATCTAGGGAACTCCCCCACCAAGAAAATAAACAACCCAACTTTTGCCTTTCTGTTGGGACAGTGACACCCAGAAGGATGGCAGGGAAAGGCAGTGATGGCAGCAGCCTCGATGGCCAACTTTACCCCACAGCTGTATGCCTGTAAAAAACCTCACATCCCTCCCCTGTGCCACCATGCTCCAGGGAGGAGACAGTGCCCAGCAGAGGATTTACTAATAAAACACAGAACACCTAGATAGAAGCAAACTCCTTCCTCACCCCAAAAGCTACATGGAAAACCACACCCTGGCTCAGACGCTTTTGCACTCCTCATCTGGCTGGCCCCGCTCCCAGGGCCGAGCTAATTAGAGCCACAGGTTGTGTTGCTCTGTCACTTGCTGTGAGCAGCTGGAGGCACATTTCCTACTTTGGATCCGGCAAGAGAGAGCAAAGCCGAGACCATCCAGCTGCTGTGCCCCATTCCTTGCCAGGCGGCTTGAGGGAGAGCACAGGAAGTGCAGCAGCAGGGACAAGCACCCAGTGATGCTCCCAGCGCACAGGCAGCCCAGCAAGGGGGAAGTGTGAAATCCTGAGGTGTGGATTTAAGACAAATGAGAGCTGAGGCTTTTGTCCCTGCCCTCCTCAAGGCATTTTACCCACAGCAGCCATCTCCAGGCATCACAAGAACCAAATCTTTGAAGGATGGGGAACCTGTTTTTTTCCTCCCACTGTCATCCCACCAAGAAAGGGCAAAAGCAGTAAGTCCAGTATCACTTACCTCTTCAGAACCCCCAGGGGCTCTTAAAACCAGTGACATCACAGCACTAACTTATTGTGGAGAGATCAGAACTGTTTCAGGTTGTACTGGTATTTTCAGGGACAGACCAGCTCTGCCTTCTTCTATGGGCTCTCATAACACACTGAATCACAGTTTTGTTGTTTGTTTGGGTTTTTTTCAACGGTACTTTATGTGTAGGATTGGTAAATATCTGGGAAGTGGCTAACCAGTTGTTAGGAACTTATCAATGCCTCTAGCTATCCTGAAGGATGCTTTTGGCCTTGTGACCAACACCTTCCCAGCCTCCAGACAGACAAAGCATTCCAGACAGTGTTATCCAAGGGCAAGAAAGATTTTGGTTTCTGAACTACAAATAAAGTAAATAAGTGCTTATCAGACCATGAGCCAAGCTCAGATGAAGAACAAGTATTTTCCTTTACAGTTATGAAACCATGGAAAAAAGGTGCTCCAGCTATCCCCATCCCTGGTACAGTGCTGAAGCAGTTAAAGCATTTGCTAGAGCACTGGATCCACAGCCAAAATAGAAGTGCCAAAAGCCAAGAGTGCAACAAGTGGTTAGGGGATCAGATGGTTTGCACACTGTGCTGAGGACAAGCCCATGAACAAGGGCCTGTTTAATAACTGCCCAAGCCAGCCCACAAGACAACTGGATGCAGTGCCAAAAAAAGTGCTGGGGAGGAGGGGGGGAAAAAAAAAAGGTGCTTGTGGGAAACCCCAGTCTGCAGGAGCCTCTTCCCTGTGGCTGGAAAGGCCAGCTGGGGAACAGCTGCCTGTGCCCTGGGGGCTGCAAGGGCGCCTGCTGTGAGCAGGAGTCTGGGAGCTGAGGGCAAGGACTGCTCCTCTCCTCTTGCTGCAGCCTGGAGCATCATGCCTGGTACCCTGTAACTTCCCTGTTCCCCACGCTTCTTTCTTTCACTTCCCCACTGCCCTCAAATCCCACGCACCAACCAGCTGAGTTCATTATCTTTCCTCTCCCATAACACACAGACACCCTGGAAAAACAGGCTTTAAGAAACAGCTCCATCTTTGGGGCAGGGGAAAGGACACAGAAAGAAAGCAGGAGACACAGAATCCCTACTTTCCCACTTCCCCTTCTCACTCAGTACACACCCTATGATGGAAGTTTTCCTCCTTCGACAGTATTTATTGCTTCCCCCTATCCTGCAGCGCCGCAGCAAAGCCTGGCTGGCCTTTAAAAGCCTCCTGACAAATCCCAGGACCAGTGCCCTGTGCCAGACACCAAAAAATGGTTTGCAAAGGAAAAAAAAAACAGAGCTCTGGAGGCCAAGCCCAGAGAAGTTCCCATTCCCAAAAGCAGGAACATTGTGTGCATGTGTATATTGCATGCCAGAGGAGAAAACAGAGGGAGTATCAGTGGTAGGAGAGAGGAGAAATGGGGAGGAGCAGGGGTGGCAGGGAAGCAAAAAGAAATCCCAGCCTTCAGACTCCAGAGGTCTGGCTGGGAGAGGCAGCAACTGAAAGAAATGCTCTGCTGTTATTACTGCATGGAAATTACAGCTGCCAGAAGGAATCCAGGCCAATCTGTTGCTGAATATAACTTAAAAAAGACAGCCAGCCTCAAATCATGGGCTGTTCACGGATGTTGGAAAGTCAGTGCAGTGGTGGCACCCACAGTCCTTCCCCATCACTTTCTGAACAGCAAAGGTCAAGGACAAAGACAAAATAAAACGCGGTGGAAGAGTAAAAGATGCTCAACAGACAGAAGGAAAGGACTCTGCCCCATGCTCCAGATCCCCCAGGTCTGGGGACAAAGTGTTAACTAGGGAGGTATCAGTTTTTAGCTGCCCAAAAGGAGGAGAAGTTTGGACTGGTTCCTGGAAAGGAGAGAGCTTAACTTCTTATGAGTTCCCTTTTCTGAGATCTACAAATGAAAAATGCTGCAAATAGAGCTCTGGCTGTGAGGCAGGAAAGGAGAGACAGCATGAGAGAAAAACCCATGGCTATTTACAGCAGGAGCATCTTCTGTAAGCAGGGCCAGCCAGGGAGGGGGCTCAGGCATGCTGTTACACAGGCAAGCATGGAAACGCAAAGGAAAACCATTTCCAGAGAGTAATTTTAGCTACAGGTGAGAACAGGACATGGGATCAGACGCCATTCCCAGCCCTGTCAGCTTGTGCTCCAAGCCGGCTCCTGCCTGGCAGCCAGCCCCTTTTGCAACCTGCTCCCCCTTGTCTGTCAGGGATCATTGGAGAACAGGGGAAAAACAGGGGGTTTCAGCTTCCAGCAAGTCAGCATGCTGCCAAATTAACAAAAATCACGCTAAGCTTAACCATAGTGCACAGAGGCTCCACCTGCCCCTCCTGGAGAACATGAGTCACACACTCACCAAGCTTCACGTTCCACTGCCAGGCACTGTGGCGGCTACTTTTACATCCCTTTGGATAGAAAACAAGACAGGCTTCCAAGAAGTCCCCCCCTTCCCAAACGTGCTCTGGAGAAAACCCACTACCGCAACACGTCTTTTTGCATTTCTAGCTGATGTGGATTTGGACTTTGCACTTGGGCCACAGCCAACATTTATGGAAGGCTTTGGCTGGCACAGCACAGGATACTTTAGAGAGCACAGGGGCAGTGAGAGGTCTTTTTATTGTGATCACCTTGTTGCTCACCTGGAGCTTTATGCCCTGCTTTTGGGTACTCTGCAGCCCACCCTGGGGCACAACACCCAAGCAGCAACACTAGCACTCCCACACCTACTCACCGACATAGAAGGTGTTGGGGGCCTGCTTGTCCCCCAGCTGCAGGTACAGGATATTCGTTGTCTGCGAGTCATGGCGGAGCCATAGGGCCACTCCCAGGATGATGCCTCCAGCCAGCTGGGGAGAAAACAGAGGGAAGCAAGGGTTACCCACTACTCCTGCCACATCAGACCTGGACTGGCAGTTTACAGCCAGGAGCAGAAGACTTGCTTTTCATTTTCCCACAAACGTACCAGAACATCCTTTCTAACCATCATCCCACCCCTGCAATGTGCTCTGTGCCCCACAGATCATGAGCCATATGATCTTCCCTGCTTTATGAGGACCACTCCTTCTGGGGATGTGCAAAGCCCTTTCCAGTTCTTACAGGTGATTTCTTTCCCAAGAGCTACTTTACTATGCTATTAAATTGAAGGCTCCACCTTACCCAAGCAGAAGGAGATGTGTCACTAAAGATTTTAGGAGAGCTTTTCAACAGAAGGTTAGGATCAGCCCCAATTACCCACTTTTTCCAGTGGGCTCTTATCACCCCATTTTGTTTCTTTGTAAGGTACAAACAGAAAGTGGGAGAATATTTCCCTACAAGTCTTGCATGCACACTAGTTCCCATCCAGGGCCATGCTCCCACTCAAACAGACCTAGTGCTCCTCAGGCACATAGGACTTTCCTTAATGTCCTAATACAGGGATTGAAGTGGAGCAAGGCCTGGGCTCAGCTCAAGGCACCACCACACCTCCAGACCTTCTGCTGCCTTGCCCACGCTGTCGAACAGCAGAAGAGCAGCACACCCACACCCACGTGTGGACACCGACATGCAGGACTGACCCCAGGGCAAGAACAGAAACATTCAAATGTGAGAGGACGTGCTCTGCGCATCAACTCAGCCCCTGGGATATTTATGTACAAACAACGGGAAGTTTTATGACTGACTTCCTCGCTGTTTTCTCTTTCAGGGAGGGGCTGGGAATGGCAGCAGAAGATGGGAGCAGATATGTGGCACTACAGCAGGGAAGGTGTCACTGAGAGGAACTCAAGCTACAGCATTTCCAGCAGGATTCAGTGTGTTCTCTGTGACAACCCCCTTCCATTCAAAAGCAAGAGATAGGAGAAAAAAAAAAAAAAAATGGATAAAAACCCCAAACCCTTAGGAATTCAGTATCACTGCTGTGAAATGCTGAAAGCACCCGTTCAAATGCCAATTTAATTCTGAGTGTCCTAGATCCTTGAAGCCATTCATCTTAAAAAAGGGAAGATGACTACCAAAGAGTACAGAAGTGGAAACAGAAGTACAGAAGTGCTTTTTCTAAAAGGGTCTGAATCAGGCCAGCTACAGGCACCATGAAGGTAACATTAAAAAAAAAGGCATTGTTTTTTCTGGAAAAGTGCAAAGTCTCCAGTTGTGCAAGCACAACAGTGAACACAGGAGGACTGGGATGTGCAAGACAGACTGTTGATGGCAGCCTGGCTTTGCCTCGTGGGAGCTCAGCTGGTGGTTTCCTCCTCACTCATTTCTACCAGTCCCAGCCACAAGATTTCTCCAGGACTGCCATCGAAGCTGGGGCAAACACACACCACTTGTTCCAAACTCATAGGAGAAGCTACTCTTAGGGCTTTTCCACTATCAGAGGGAGAAAATCCCCACCAGCTCCTGGAGAGGGAGGGAAATCTTTGTGCCTTTCCCTGGTTTGCCACCAGTGTAATCAGCTCTTAACACTTCTCCCACAGCAACCAATACAACTTCCCCGTTGGCACAGTCCCTCATCCCTCCTGCACTGGGGCCAGTCTGAGGTTCTCCAAACACGGGCAATGGAGAAAAGTCACGAAAGTCAGTCTGTGCTCAAGCCCAGCTCCAAATAAGGCAGGTTGTGGCTTCGCAGAAAGTTACCCAAATCCAGCCTGGCGTGGCTCGTTCACTGTCGGAGGGCATAACAAAGTTCGTGTTTTTACTCTCAGAGAAGGAGTATGTCCCCAAATTAATCCATGCCACTCAAAGTAAAGGTCTCTAGACAGTGCCTAGGAGAGAAGAGGTCCTGAGGAAGGATTGGATTTCTGTGCTGGCTGGGAGAGGTAAAGAAAAAATGCTGCAGCCCTTTTTTGTTTTGGCTTTCTCCCTGCAAGGACACATTGCTCTGCCCTGACATGCTGCCCTCCACACTCAGCAGTGCCCACCCCAGCACCCCCTGCCACTCATGGCAAGGCTGGGATGACCTGGGATAAACCAGCAGCAATTTCAATTAAATTTGACTTAAAATGCCCGACAGAACTAAAAGCAGGCTGCAAGCTGTCCTCTAGGTATTTTTTAATCATTTGGGAACGTCAGCTACAGTGATGGAGCCTCTTCTAATACATCAAACCCACCCCAGCAGCAAGGTCTGCCTAAGACAGCCGGCTGAACCAACTCCAAATGCTCCCAGTTTCATCCTGAACGTGCCCCAGGAACATCACACATCCCTCCCGCACTGCCTGACTCCATTTGCATTTTTAGCAGAGCATGGAGGACCTCTGAATGGAAGCTTTAATCCAATAGCAGCTGGATTTCTTAAGAGAGAATGACATCCACTTACTAATGAAAACAGGGTTTAGGCTACGATGAGTAACTTTTTCCATGAAAACCATACATCCTCCCACCACCAAGAAGCCCAAAAAGGAATTAAGGTTCTTTTTTCCCAAAGCAAAGAAAACAAGAGGGACAAAACATTGTCAGCTTGCCACAGTGACTCTGCCTTCTGCTGTACCTTGCTTAGGATAATCTCATTTTTAATAAAACAACTTGTTCCAGATAAAAACTTGGTATTTTCTTCCCCTTCAGTCCTACAACTGCTGTTTGCCAACATGAGAGCCTGAAGAGCTCCAACCACTGACGGCAGCATCATCTCATCTCTGGGGTGCCCATCCTCATACACATCACTCTTTTTTTCTGCTGTAGATACCTGTAATCTCATGCAGGTTTACCTCACTGATCTCTGTGTTCCCAGCTTGTCAGAAAGCAATGCTGCAGAGGCTGGGGCCATCACTTGTCATGATATGCTCCAAGTGCCCAGCACAACTCTCCATTTAAATTTTTGGGGACTGCTTTAACAAAAACAATAATCTAAAAGCTGCAGCACCAGCAGTGTGTTGGACTTTGACCTGCTTCCCAAAAGCTGACCTCCCCAGCCTGCTGTTCTCCTGCCAGCTCCATGGCACTTGCGGAAGGCACACCACTGGTGTTCCCCAGGATGGGGCTGGCCCCAGAGCTCACACCCTGAGCAGCTTCCAAGCACAGCAGAGGTGGTGTTGCAGGCTCCAACGTTTCCTCAATATTGCTATTTTGCAGCTTCCAGAGATTTACTGCTTCTTCCACAGACAGCTAGACTTTTCCAGCTGGATCCTGCCTGCCCAAGGCTTGCTTTTTCAGGAATGCTGTTCCTGGTTGACACAGTAGGGGAAAGGCCCCATCAAATGCTGCCTAGGGGAGGGAAAAGGCAGGTCCTGCGTCCCCAGGAGGTGATGGGATGGTACCCCATGTGAGCAGGTATCACCGGATGAGCAACGTAATGAAGGCAGGTGTGCAGTCCTGGTTTGCTGTGCAATCCATGGTGCATGTAGTGACACTCCTTCATGGAGTGAGCCTTATCAATTGACATGCTGTTCACCCTAAAATTTCCAGATCCAGCTGTGGGGCAAGGGAACAAGCCCATCTTTCACAGCTTAGTCACTCCTCCTCTCCACAAGAAATTCTAATGAATTAGGCGTGCAAGGAATGTGCTCCCCTTCCCCTTTTAATATAGTGGACCCCATTTCTGAGCTGCCCCCACTTTAACGTGTTGTTCCCTGAAACTCACATATGCCAGGATGTGCATCACCTCCCCAGTCCCTTCCGCTGCCCCCAGCCCTTTTCCTCCTGCTCCCTCCCCTCCACCTTTCTCTGAAATAGCTTTCCTGGAAGGGAGGAGGAGAAGGAAGAAGTCCTGGGTATAGGGCAGCTTGCTGGGCATGCCAAGGCAGAGGAGACAGACATCCTGTGGCTCAAGTCAGAGAAGGAGGGAAGTGGAGGTGCCAAGTTTCACAATGCGGTATTTTACCAGTGCTGCTTCCCACAGCCATGGCTGGTCCTGCCTCCAGGTCGTGCTTCCCAGCCTGTATGAGCCCAAGGGCCAGGAGAAGCTCTTGCCCTGCTGCAAAAATGCTGCCAGCAGAGCTCACGCCACGATGCCTGGGAAATACCACAGTTACTAACAAGAAGCAGGATGCTGCCAAGAAAGCTTAATGAATTTTAGCTGGTTTATGATTAAGGCAAATGACTGGAAATCTTTAACAGGTTTTCATGCTGCAGAGGTTTGCAGCTTCCCTTACACCTCCTGGAAGCAGAGCCCTTTGTGAGGGCAGCACCCAGACCCCACCTGAGAAGCCCAGCTAGGGCTCCTCTCCAACACAACCTGCAAAGCAGATGAGATGAAGTAAAAATTAGCGCTCCCCCTTTCAGATGTGGGGAACCACGATGCAGAAAAACAAAGCAGCTTGGCAAGGCTGAAGCGTCTTTCCATACAAGAGGCCCCTCATATGGCCAGAAATGAACTGCTATTTTGGGGTTGAATGCTTTGCTCTCAGGTCATTTGTGGGTCTCCCATATGTGCAGTATAAATAATGAAACATCATTTTCTTTGCTGCACCCAGCACGAGTGGGGAAAAAAGCAAGGAGATAGAGACTCATAACTTGATGGAAATTATCTTTGGAAGGGCAGTACAAGCCCTGGCAAGATCCATGCTAGCACCTTACAGGTTCTGCACTACCAGCATGAGGACTGAGGCGGGCAAGAGAGGACACATGGATATGTGCACAGGTAGCATGGGACCTTCCCACAGCCTGCACCTCAATTCCTGAAAGGCAAGAGATTAATTTCTTTCCTACTGCAACAGCTGTGCCTCATGGAACTTCTGAAAGGGCATGGGGTGCAGCAAAAGGCTGACAGCTGAATGGTGGCCCAGGAACCTGGGAACTTGGGCTTAGTGCTGTGACCATCTCCATGTTACCATGTCAAGCCTTCACACCAAAAAGTCACTAGAAATTTTAAGGTGAGAAGCGCTAGAGATCACCATTGTGCTGCTTGTCGGGGTGGGCTGTGGGATGCCCTGGAGCCCCTAGGGAAGGTGTAAGCAGAGGAAGCGACTTCAACCCAGCATACAGTTGTAAGCAAATCCTTATCTTGGCACAGGCACTCACACAGGCAGGAGTGGCAGATAGGACTCTGAGAGAGCACAGGCAAGGACCTTCTGCTGCCTTCCGCAGCCATCATGATCCACGGCCACCAAAGCTCAGGCTGAAAGTTTGCAGGCAAGGCCTGCACAAGAATTGCAGAAAAGGCATTTGGGAAGAGCACTGTGCCCTGCAGGCAGGAGGACAGCAGCCTGCAGCCCGTGCTCTGCTCCCAGCAGCACACCTTCCAGCAGTGGCTATTAATAGAGCTGCCAGCGAAATTCTCCACTGGTGCCTATAGTTACCAGCCCCACAACACTGCAGAGCTTTTCAAAACAAGCTCCAGAGGAACACTCCCAGAAGAGCAGCATGCCAGAGGCCAAATAAAGCTTGATGGATGGAAGGAGAATGGGAATCCAGCACCAAGATCCAGGAGCTGGGTCCTACAACGGGGAGCACTGTGCCTGCAGACTGCTCCTGGCCTGCCACAGCCTGATCCCTGCTGCAGGCAGAAGTAGCACTTCCCAGGGTTCAACTGCCCTCAGGAGAGAGGAAAACAATTGGAGATATTGCTTTAGAATTAATTTGGGCCCATATATAAGCATTTAACTACAACGGTGATACAACTGCTTTCTCTCCTTAATAGTACAGTGAAAGGCACTTCCACAGTGCAGGATCAAAGGGTTTCTCAATGTTAACGCTCTTGCAGAAGATAAGCATTACAGTGGCTGACAGGGGAATAACCTCAGGAAAATAGAGCAATCCCTATTGCAGCCAGCAGCATTCCCTCCTTTCAGCTGCAGCCCAGCCTGTTAAGTGATATCGGGTATCCCCACAGGGCAGGGCACCCATCTCTTCAAAAAAACGTTCTGCACAGAGAGACTTCAAGAGAGGCTTTGTAGGTGATGGAACACTGTGTTCACTTGACAGAGAGCCCTAAAACACATCCCAGAGAGCCATCAGCAAGAAAACTTGAGCCTAGGTACAGAGCCTGCTAAGGAAACCTCTCCTTTGCCCTTCAAAGACAGGTATTAAGTAGCTGCAGGGTCAAACACACATGGAAATATGCTTGCCCTGTACATCATCCCAGGATACCAAACCCAAAATCTGTGGAAGGTGATGCTAAGCCAGCATCAAGTCCTTGTTGCTTTCAAGGCTCTCTGCGATTCCCAGGGAGGCCAATACCTAAACAGCCAGGCACTACCACCAGCAGCACTGCAACAGTGCCTGGCCCAAGACTGTACCCAGAACAAGACGCAAGCTACTCTGTTAGTCCACAGAGTTATTTCAAGCCCGTGTTTCAGAGCTAAAGGAACCATGAGATCTTCCATTCTTCGTTTAAACCTGTGAGCAGTGGTACAGAGTCTCCCCCCTCACCACAATGGGAGGGTGACGTGGCACTCAGAGAAAGTGCTACCACAAAGAGCTGCCACCTCCCCCACACCATCACCTCTTGTCACCAAGTATCTCTGTGCAGGCTTTGCAGACTCCAGGGTACAGTTAACAGATCTTCTGGAGTTGCACAAGAAAATACGCAGCTCCTCTTCCCTTTCAATCACCCCTGACGAGACAGACTCTCACTTCCACCTTCCCTCTGCTCTTGCCCTTCCTTCCCTTTGCACCCAGACTGTACTACATCCCCTCACCACACAGACGAGTTTCACAGTGCCTGGAAAATGGCATTAAGAGCAAGCTCTTCCTTTTAATTAGACACCTCTCTGGTAGAGCAGCCAGCAGTGCTCTCAACCTGGAAGGTTGCCATGAGCTGTATTAGTTAATAAGCTTGAGCGATCCTTCTCCAAGCAAGTCAATTCCTCCTTGGTTGTGTTTAATTATATTTTAAAATAGCTCACTGGCTTCCTTTGGCCTCCCCAGGGACTCTTTGCAGCGGTGGTCAGTTCAGCCCCAGGCACTGAGCTGTGCTATAGGGTTTGGATAATTCAGGAGAGCAGTCAAAGCCCAGCCATCTTCTAGGGATGGGATGGGGAAGCAGCTCCACATGCCACATGCCCAGCCCAGCACTGCCCATCACACCAGCCCAACTGCCCAGTAACAGCTACAGCTACTGCTCCCTCTCACAGGGCAGTGTCCACTCACCACCAGCCACCCCAAGGTTTCAGGACAACGTGGCAGCACAGCTAAGCTTTTGTTTTTCCAGTCCTGTATTCTGCTAACCAGGTGAAGCCCCTAGGTGTTGACCATGGCCTCCTCCACCACTTCAGAAGGTGGATGCCACTGTGAAACACATGGGGACCTCCTGTCCTGGGACAGGCACCTGTTCGTACGTGTGATCCATGCAGCTACTGCTACTTCCTCGAGAGCCACCTTAGACCAAGCATAATTTTGGCTGCTTCCTCTCAAGAATGCATGCACAAAGAAAAAACAATCCCAAAACATCAAAAAAACCTGAAACAACTCAGGTACAACGAATGACGAGCTGGCAGGAGGGTCACCTTTTCCCTTCGCTTTTTCAACGCAGCTGCTTTGTGAAATTCCCCCTGCGCTGCCAGGGGAAGGAGGGGGAGGAAGCCAGAGGGGTGTCAGTTTATTTACACTCCAGCTGGGCTACATTAAAAAGTTATCAGAGTAACGAAGGCTGAGAATTGCTTCCTTTCTTCCTCTTGGGCACTGGAACAAGCTCCCGTGCAGCACAACATGGTGTCCGCCAAACTTTGGGCTCTGCCTCTGGCTTGTTTTCATGAATAGCACCCAGCTGCACACAAGGCAAATCATAAGCAAATAAGCACAAAGAGCTCACCAGCCCTTGCATAATAACCAGCTGGAAGGACTAAAAGGCTGCAGATGCCCTGTCTCACACCTCTCTGTGGTTAGAGGTGGTGTCCCAACACAGCCAACCTGCAACAAGGGTGCTCAGCACCACATTCTGCCTTTAAACTCTGTATCCCTTCCCACCTGGGGGTTCACAGTTGGAGGCTAATCTGCCTTTGCGGTAAACCTAAAATTCCCCTATATACTAGTTTAAAAAAACAACACGAAAGGGCTAGAGAACTCCAAGGTCTGGTATTCAACCACCATTCAGCTGGCCAGCCTCACAGAAAGCATTGTTAATTCTGATGAAGTCCAGGCTCCCAGTCTGCACAGGAGACAATGCAAGGGGACTGACCACTGGCAAGTCCAGCACTGGAAGGAGTTTTGCGGAGCCAGTGGGTGCCAGCTCACAGGCACCCCTCCTTGGGAGAGACTGAATCATCTACCCCTGGCACTCACAAGGCAGCACCCTCCAAAGGGGTAGGGCAAAGCACCAGAAGTCATAACAGGGATTGGTTGTTATATACAGATTGACTATTCCTCTTGGAAGCAAAACGCCCATTTATGAAAAGATCAGCTCTTTTGCAACACTTTGAGGTGAGCAACTGATCTTGCTGAGGAGTGGTGGCTGTGCAGAGCCCCAGCATCCTTCCTGCCACCCAGGAGACCCTTCCTCCCTCACAAGCACAGCCGGCAGCTTCTTCGACAAGAATGGCAGGAAATCGGGACCAGAAGGGAAGAAAAAACCCTGGGATAAGCATGATAACTCGGAAGGAACAACACTTCACAGACAACCCTACCCACCTCCATCCTGCCATTTTAAGGGTGAAAGAAAAGGTTAAAAAAAACCAACCCAGAACTGTCCCACATTCACGCAGCTGGCAAAACATCAGGTATCAATTAACATCGTTGTCATCAGTTTGTCATCTCCCCCTGGCTCAGCATTATACCCAGAAACAAGCCACAGAGGCCTGAAATGAGTAGTTACTTGTTAAAGTCCTACACCTCCCAGAGATGGAGGAGCCCCCCGCCAAAGAGGAGTCAGCAGGCAGAGCCAGGCAGTGCCAAAGCAGCGTTTGCGCTAGAAGGCATCGGTCGCCTTCCCACCTCTCCAGCCCCCCTTGCTACGTTTGCTGCTGCAAGCAAGCATTAAGAAAAAAAACATCCCAAATCCTCGACAACAGAGCAGGATGTCAGACAAGAGGCACAGGGTATGGGACAAGGACCATCCAAGTGGTGCTTTGCCTGGCAGGGTGGGGCTGGACGCACTTCCAAGACAAAACAGCATTTCGTGGAATGGAAACCCGCCTATTTAAAACACAAATCAGCAGCCTGCTCGGGCATATCTCGTTGCCCCCGAGCGCAGAAGGAGGGAGCAAGCGTCTCTTGCCAGCCAACCACGCGCTGCCAGAGGCTGTTTCTAACCGGGACAAACCTGGTTTGCAGGGAAACCGGGATACGCCGCTTTTTGCTAAATTAGCCGCATGTCTGGACGGATTATTTCACGAGAAACTTTCTCAGGAAAGGCAGCCTCTCCAGCCTGGATAGAATGTGCATCCTAAAATAACTTCCAGGGCGGCGGGGGCAGCGGTCCCCAGCGCGGGGCGAGGGCGGCCGGGTCCCGGCTGTGCCGCCAGCAGCGGGCGAGGGACTCGGAGCTAGCCCGAATCGCCCGTATTTGCTGAACGCCCCCTCCTCTGCGGCGGGCGCCAGGACCGGCGCCTCCTCTCCCTGCCTCCCTCCCTCCCTCCCTCCGCCTGGCAGCATCCCTGCATCCCTCCCTCCTTCCCTCCCTGGCTGGGGAGCGGCACTTTCCCCAGCGCAGACCCACAGCAGGAGGGACTGCGGGAGCCCCCCCGGCTCTGCCCCCCGCCCTTCCGCTCCGAAAGGCGCATATAAACATCTGTAGCAGCTGGACGCGAGCATCTTGAAGGTCTTCTCCAACCTCAAACCATCCTACGATTCTACCTCCCCCTCTACATATGTATTTAAAAAATAGACATAAATAGACATGCACGTACAATTACATACATATGCATGCATTAAAATGAAAAAGCAAGGGATAATCAGCCCCTCCGCCCTCCGAAAACAACAGGAAACAAAAAAAAAAAAGAAGAAAAAAAAGAAGCAGCCCCTAAGGCACATCCCAGTCAGCAAGTCTCAATACTGGGGGCAAGAAGCAGGCTAAACCCAGGCGCAGGCAGACGAGCCATACTGCAGCCCCCTTATTTAAAGGCTAGGGGGCCTCAGCCCCCGCTCCCCGCCGCCCCTGTGCTCACCCAGAAGATGAAGTTGAAGACGAAAAGGAGGTATTTGATGCACTTGGTGCAGCCTTCCACTCCCATGGCGACGGGTGTCCAAAATCTCTGCTGCCTGACTGGCTTGGGGCGGTGGCGGCGGCGCAGAAAACCCGCCCCGCTGCCCACCGCCCGCCCCCCGCCCCGGAAACGCCTCTCGGACACGCCCTGGGCACGCCCCTGGACACGCCACGCTCGCCCCAGGCACGGGGCATTGGCACGCGCACCTTCGTTGCCTTCCCGAAACTGGGGGCCGGCTACTCTTCCCCCCCCCTTTTTGTTTATTTTCTTTTTCTTCCCCACGTTTCCCTTTTCTTGTTTTTCCCTAATCCCTCTTTTCCTTTTTGCTTTTTTCACGCTTTTTATATTATTCCGCTTTTTAAATT
>VZRM01003891.1:658188-702351 GCA_013397955.1 Grantiella picta
TCCTCTCCTCTCCATTTTCTTTCTCCTGTTTTCCTTTTTTCCTTTCCTCCCATTTTCTTTTTTCCATTCTTTCTTTTATCTTCACCCTTTTTTTTCCCATCTCTTCCCCCCACTTTTCTTTCTTGCCTTTTTTATATGTGTTCTTATTTGTTTGTTTCTTTGTTTTCCCCTTTTTCTCACCCTCCAGGGGCACAACAAAGGTTCCTACGCACAAGTGGCAGCCACAGGGGCAGGTGTTGGGGGGCTGTAGGAACACCATCTCCCAAACCTGCCCACAATCCCTTAAAACTCACTGCCACCTCGTAAACATCACCAGACAGCCTGAGATGCAGGGAGAAACTGCTGTGAATAGATGTAGGGTGCAGGAAGTTTTGTACTTCTATGCAAAAAAGTTTGAGGGTGCATTCATGAGGAGATCCCCCCTTCACCTCCAAAAAAAGAGCAAAGGACTTTTGCATTAAAACTCTCAGTTTGAAATTCAGAGAAGCGTTTCCTCATTTCCCCTGTCTCTAAATCTGCTCCACCAAACAGTTTTTGTCTAAGCTTGTGGTTTTAGTACTGGAAGCAATTGCATCAAATTCAGAACCACTCAGCATGTTTTCCCTTGGTTACTGGGTAACAAGAGCATCAGGGGGGCTTCTGGACTGCTCACCAAATAGATTTGGATCACACAATTTGGGAATTTTAGTTAGCCCACTCGCCCCCGCAAAACTATGCAGTAGAAGCATGATGAAATCTCCCAAGCTTTTAGCTGAGACCCACTTTGGCCCACTTGCTCATCCCTAGAAATGTAAATTGCTCTCACCCCATGTCATGCTTCCCGGAAATGCATTCACTTCTCCAAGGGCAGGGTAGTAAGTCACACAACCAGAGTGTAAGAGGATGCCTGAAAAAGGCATCAGCAAGCTGCTCCAGCCAAGGTCGGCACCTCACTGTGCTAAATATGAACCTAGCACCCGCCTGCAGTGTCATACATGGAAACCTGCCCTCTTCATGCCTGGGCACTTCCCTCCAGTGAAGGATTTCACAGAGCAGCTTCTGAGCCAAGTATTTTCACACTCTGATAGAGTCTTCCCAGTCATGCATCCCACAGTCAGGAATGAGCTGTTAGTGAACACACATTTCCTACACACGTAAATTGAAAACAAGTCAGCTTCCTCCAAAATCATCCCATTGCCCTCAGGGATGAGTTGGTCCAGGGCTTTTTCATGTTCATCAAGACTTTCCTTGCCCCTCAGTAACAACCCATGCACTACACAGCAGCAGGGACCAGGAATGAATAGAAGTTAGCCCTTTTCCCTAATTACTTATGCTGAGTATGTCCCCAATTGTGGGCTTGCCACAGATCCATAACCCCTTTGTCTCTAAGCCACATTCACTCATCCAGACTTACCAACAAAGCCGAGGGTTCACCAGGCTATTTATGCATGTAACTGCTGTCCCGAATTATCAGCATGACCCATCTGGTTACAGCAATAGCTGTGATCCTGGGTGGCTCCTGCTCATCAATCCAAACAATAACGGCAGGATCCCGAAGCTGCTCACTTGCCATATCACAGGGTCCCACAACATCTTTTTTTCTGCACCTCCTTCCTTTACAGCTATAAATAGTAAAACAAAAATACACACCACTCCCCCCCGCCCCCGAAAAAGAAAAAAAACAAAGAAAAAGGTAGAGGTTGAAGATAGGAAAGTATACGAACCAAGAAGCCTCTTGTGCACTTAGGCAGCTGTTCCCAGAAAAACTCTCGGAGGTGCTCCTTGGAGAGTTTGTGTGTGGAAGAGGAAGGAACCAGCTGCATTAAGGCCTCCAGCAGCAGCAGCCCCACCAGCTATGAAGGAAAATGACTCTCAAATCAACTTTTGTGCACTGGAGAGCAGGCAACCCCAGCTGCAATCACGGCCACAAGGTTGGCATTGAAACTGCTTCCAGGGAGCTCAGGATTGCTTTTTTTTTGTGTCGTTTCCCCCCGCCCCCCCCAGTTGCTTTTCTTTTCTTGCTTTCTGCCCTTTTTCCTCCTATGCTGAGGAGTGAAGGAAAATGGAAAACAAGAATTAAACCTTTTCATATCCCCTAAAAATTCTATCAGCCAACAATTTGGTTTGGAGCCAACACAATCCTGTTTCTGGGACCTTCCTTCAGGTTCTGTTGGAGCATGTGTTGCTCAGGGACAGCTGTGGCCCTGGCAGGGCGGCAGGGGCACAGTCCCACCATCTCCTACATCAAGAAGCTCCCAGTTACAGCCTAAAGCCTACTGGGTTTAAACTGGCCATGCCAACAAAGCCTTCTCCAAAATCTGGAAGTGGAAAAGGATTTCAAGCTTTGTCCTTTTTTTTTTTTCTCAGTTGTTACTTTAGGCAGCTCAGATGGGTACATTTGAAAACTTTGGCCTTTACGTACATGAAGAAAAACCCCATCACCATAGCACAGTGACGACATAACATATATTGTTTCCCAGGACTGTGTGCAATTTCAGGTGTTTTATACTCATTTCTCGTATTTTGTACTCATTTCTCATACTGTGTTACTTGCTGTACAGCCCATAAAGTACCACAACTGCCTTCCCAAGGCTCTCAGCAGCTTTACCAGCTCTTTATAAATAAGTAAAGCTAATTTGCAAAAATTCAGTTCATGTCTGGGTGTCACATGCCAGTATCAAGTGTGAATGCTATGAATAGGGCTGATGACTTCCCTCTTCAGGAGGAAAAGATGGTTTGAGTGCTCAGGATGTGCAGTCGTTCACAGAGCAGCCAGCTGCAGGCAGGGCTGTGAGGAAGCTGCCTACCTCCCCCCAAGCCTTTTATCACTGAAAGAAAAAAATAAACTCTAAAAATGTTTTTAAAAAAGCTCCAAAACCCAAATTAAAAAAAAATAACCCATCCCCAAGTGGCCATGTGAATGGGTTTGCAGGCAGAATGAAGCAGGTGAGAGCAGAGGCACTTGCAGTGGTTTTTTCTGTCTGTTGGGCTTGGGTTGTTGGGGATTTTTTGTGAACCTGTTTATAAAAGTCAGTGTCATGCTTGTGGGTTTTGGCACCTCTGGGTATGACTCACCAGGGTCGGTTAAAGCAGATGTTGTCTCCCAGTCTGAGATTAGCAGGATGTCCCTTACCAGTGGGACCTGGCAAATCCAGCCCCTGGGACTCTGAGCCTGCTTATCCCAGAGAGATGCCCACCTGCCTTCCAGCAGCTTCCTCTTAAAATCCCTTTTGTTTTATAAAAAGTAAGGGAGGGGGAGGAGGGAAGAGGACAGACACACATCCTCCTCACCTCTTACATGTGCTTGAAGAGCCAGGGACCAGGACATGAAATTACTAACATCAAGGCAAGCTCTAAACACATACTGACCAGAGTCTCCAGGAGATTTGGGGGAGCATATGGGAATCTCTCATCCCCTGGGGACCACAGGATGGCTGCTGATGTGGTACTCTGACTGCATGGCTTGGGCTTGCATGGCAATTCCTCTGCCCTCCTCCTCCAAAACTGATGGATAAAACACAGGAATAAAATGCACATAATCTTGCTGCTGAGATCCTAGTTAGCTTTTAGCCACTACTTATTTTTTACTGCAAAATGCAACAGAAATAGCCTGAATTTCCAATTTACCTGTGGTGGTAGAAAAACAAACAGCAGCAGCATCACCAAAGATATTTAAATATGACATTTTGGAGATGCATGATAAGAAACTCAGAAATTCATCCTGTGGGAGGCTAATAGTTCCAGAGCACATAAATGTAACTTCCTAGGCAGCCAACACTCCACAATGCTGTTTTTCAAGGAAGGGACTTGAGCAAAGGCAACCTGCATTGTATGTACTGGCCTATGGCAATGGGAAGGTGGAGCTCTATCACTCCAGGAGAGACCTGTCCACATCCCTGGGAAACCAGCCAATGCCTTCATTTTGAGTAGGAAAAAACTGTATGAGGAATCTCATCCCCATATCTAAGGGGACATTTTCAGAATACCTTTTCTGTGCCCCAGCAGGAGCAGCTGGTGCCTGCTTATCCAAAAATCCCCATGCCCATCTCTGCAAGTTGAGCCAAAGCACCGTCAGTCTGGGGGTTTGCACTTGTCGTGCAACCCCAGGGGAGAGGGATGCAGTGAGCAGAGACCTGTAGCTGTGCCTGAAGTTTCTGTTTCTAATAAACTCAACAAATGGTTCCCATCTGCCTGGTCTGTTTCTCTGCCGTCTTTAAATATTTATATCAACGTATCTATGGTGACAGGTCAGGTTATATAAGTAGGGTGGAAAGACAGCAGCAGTTCCTGCTGGAGCTACAGCCAAGGGAGTGAAAACCTGAGCGGGTTTGCCATCCATGCAGACGCTCTCTCTTCTCAGCTCATGAGCCCAGAAAGTGAAAATGCATTTTTCTCAGGGCATCAGAGAGGGCTGAGCCACAGCTGGGCTGAGCTGTGCTTTGGGAGGTGCCATGTGGGAGAGCAAGAGCCCAGCCCATCGATGCAGAGAGCTCTTATTGTATAATCAATGTATAATTCATTAGTAGGTGAATAAAGACTAGAATAGTTTATTGCTGATGTAACAGGGCTAAAAAGAAATCGAGCACATCCGTGAGCAAGCTGCTGCACACAGGGGCTAAGCAATAGCACTGAGTGATGCTGAGGGGAGACAGGGGATTTTGTCTTGGGATAATATAAATATAGCTAGCTGACTGCCAGCAACTCCAGGGAGAGGACGCAGGGATATGCATCTTTCTGGCAAAAATTCTAGGAAGGACCTTTCCTTTTTGCTTGCTGGAATTTAAGCAAATAGCAACTAGAAGACAGCAGGGCTTTAGCTCTTGGTGGGCTAAAGCCCTCTAGGCTCGTCTGAAATGATTTCTCCCAAGATGTGCTACTTCCTCGCAAGCTGAACAACCACCACCATATATCCCTTCCAGATAAAGACGTGGAGTTTTTTCCCCTTGACCCTCCTGGCAGGGGTAGATATGGAGTTTGCTCCAGGTATAAATCTGACAGACCCCCAAAATGCCAGGTGATGACAGTAGCTCTGTGCAGGGGGTGAGAGAGATGGCACAGTGGGGAGTGGAGTGGCTTCACCAGCAGGCCTGCAATCAGTCATGGGTTTGGCAGCTCCAGCCAAAAGCTGCAAAACACGCACGGCCTGTGTTTTTCCAAAACAGCCTTCAAGACTTCTCCAGAGCTCTCCCTCTTCACTCCCATGCTCTTCCCCACTGTCCAATGGGTGCATTGTTACATCTCTCAGTGGACATGTTTGATTCTTGCTGCCAGTTGCTCATTGTCCCAGAAGAGGCACTACACAGTTAAGAAATAAATGACTTTTCACCCCAATAGCATTTTACTTACAGAGAGAGCTGCAATGACACTTCATATGAAAGTTGTAGGAATTGTGTGATTCAACTGTGTGTTCACAGCAGCTTCTGACCTTACCTCCTTCCAGCTGTGCTGGCAGAGATCTATGTGGGGCATCCTCCATCTCTGGCTGCATTTCTAGAGGAGAATCATAGCCAGCTGCTTTTGCAAATGCATTGCTTCTGCACCTGGTCAGAAAAACATGTATCCATCAACTATTAATTCCAAAAATATTTTGTGTGTCTGCAGCTCATAAACACAGCTTTACCTTGGCAGGAGATGGCTTCCTTACCATCCCAGCACTGCAAGGATCCACTCAAATTTGCCAGCTTCTAAGGCTTTGGAAGGACTTGCTAAGCAATGTCTTCTCTAGGAGGACGCTGGAGGCATGAATCCAAGCTGCATAGTAAAGGGACTGTTGCATGAGGAAGTTGTATTTCACGGACATTGGGAACTCGCAAACACACGGTCAAAAGGGCAGGAAATAGCAAACCAGTTTGGAGTCAAGACAGCACACCACAAGGCTGAAAGATTCTCACTCTACTCACCACCAAATCCGTGTAGAGAGTTACTGTAACATTTAACCTGT
Organism: Grantiella picta; assembly: GCA_013397955.1. Lineage (NCBI taxonomy): Eukaryota > Metazoa > Chordata > Aves > Passeriformes > Meliphagidae > Grantiella > Grantiella picta. The sequence goes on from VZRM01003891.1 coordinate 664,109, forward strand.
GCTTTCCTCAAGTGCTCTGAGCAGCATCCACTGCCATCAGAGCAGGCACTAGGAGAATTCTCTGGCTCATAAGCAAGCTGTAGTCAGTCCAGCCATGAGCACATGGTGAGCCCCATGTAGGGTCTAAACAGAATTCAGTGTTCCTATTGGCAGAGCAGTACCTGAGCAGTGCAGGGGCAGTGAAGGGTGGAGAGCAGCACAAAAGGCTTTTTGCTGCAGCCACAGGCTGATGCCCTCCAGCCTCACAGGTTTACAGGTAGCTCCAAAGGTTTAGAGGTGGCCACACAGACCAGACCATCCTGGGCTTAGGTTGCTCCCTCTTCCTGTGTTCTCAGATAGAGCTAGAGGCTTGACTAAAGTAAAAGGAAAAAGGTAACTCATGAGCACAAGCTAATGCACGTTCAGAGACAGGCCAAACTACAAGTGCCCAGATGACCTTAGTGGAAATAACTGATAATTGCTAAAACTTAACTGACAATTAGCTGGAGCCAATTCACAATTAAATATTTAACTTTGCACACTCAGTCTGTAATTTCTTTTTTTTTCTCTTGTATATGCCTTCATAAATAGGCTTTCTTTCCTAGCAGAATGTAAGTGTTGACATTCTTATAACAAACAGCTTCCTCTAGAGCAAGCCCCAGGAAGACTCACTGCTTTGCAGGTGTTTCCTAGTCTGGCTGCTGGCTTGCATTTCCAATGCATTTCCATGCTCTTCTCCCAACAAAATCTTTCTCTTGCTCTTCTCAACACTGCATAAATCTTGGCATCACTTATCATTGAGTTCCTGGAGTTTTACTCTGGTCACACAAGAGCTGTAATTTGCCTTTAGCAGAAAATAAGGGACTAGTAAGTGCAAGAACATTCATTGTAGGACAAGGATTTTTTATTGGCAGAGGTGTAAAAACACTGTTTAACACTCACCCACCCCACAGGTTCCATCCAGCCATCCCTCGGTGCTGCCACTTCTACAACTGTGAACAAAATGTTAACACTGCACGTTTGTGTAATGGGTTTCTAAAAATCAAGGAGCTGAAGGTATCTGCTTTTCTTCTTGTGAAAATCACACTGGGATGCTATCACAGAGTGGGAGGAGCCCCTGCTGCCACACACAGCACAAGCTCTGGGATAGTTGTAGAGTGATGAAGTCTCCTCTGAGCATCCTTTTCTCCAAGCTAAACAACCCCAACTCCCTCAGCCACTCTTCATAGTGTTTGTGTTCTACACCCCTCACCAGCCTTCTTGCCCTTCTCTGGAAGTGTTCAAGCATCTCAATGTCCTTCCTAAATTGAGGTGTCCAGAACTGGACAGAATGCTCAAGGTGCAGTCTAACAAGCTCCTGTGAAACCAAGGTGGCATCAAGATCTAGGACGCTGACTAAATCCTAAGAATTAAAAAAAAAAAAAAAGTTGCATTGCATTAGCAAGGAGGAACAACAGAGGAATATGTCCTTCTGCTGGTCAATTGTTTCAAAGCTCATTTACTAGTTTCTGACTTCTTTCCCTAATGTGTACCCAAAGATCTATAAATCTGGCAATGTTTGAAAATGGGAAAACCAGCTGACAGTCATTGTATGCCTACATACCCCAGCAGGATCAGAAACATGCCCAAAGTTAATCATTGCAAGTGTCCAGGCTGGGAGAGCACATTTCCCATCAACGGTGACACACATCGTGTCATTTATTTGCTGATAGCACAACATTCATCCTGGGCTGTGATCCAAAGAAATCTTCCTAGGAACATTGTACCTTTGGGGGTCACAGGGAACTGCTCAGATGACATCACAAGAGAAGTTTGGTTTAATACTCTGAGTTTTGCTGGGCCTTTCTCTCCATTTTGTCAAAGGGGGCCCTCTGTGTCCTTCTTGTGAAGCCACAGCCCATACATCTCCTGGTGGGGGAATCTGCATCTTTGAGCCCAGTAGGAGTGCAGGAAAGGGAAATGTGTGACACACATCCCACCACCTGACCCCACGCAATACTTTCCCAGGGGACTTTGTGGGTGACTTCAGACATCTCCCTGTGCCAAGAGCTGACTCTGCTTGGTAGGGATGCTTGGGCATCAGGTTTCTACCCCTCTCGCAGGATGTATTTGCCTTTCCGGTACAGATTGCTGCTGAAGTGGATGGAGAACCAGAGGAATGAAGTTAGGATCATCCCATATACCTAAAAGGAAATAAATGAGACAGACACACAATTAAGTGTGTAACTGATTATGATGCTCCATCTATGCGCATAAGCAGCCATAAATATTGCCTGTTGCCACATTTTGCTGAAGAGAGCTGGTTTTCAGTAAAGTGGTGAACACTATTTCTGACATGGGAGGAAAAAAAAGGTAACACATGGTTAAAACATCTGGAATTAGCACAGCACAACTCTAACCTGGCCCTAAAAATACCAAGAAATAAGATGAAACCAGGAAATTCAGATCTCAGTTCCTGCCACAGAACATTCCTCCACACAAACAAACATATGTCTCTCATAATAATAGCCTTTTGTAAAGATATCATAGGGAGAGAAAAACACAGCACCCATGTATTGTTTGGAGTAAAAACTCCAACAAAACAAACAAACAAACAGAACCCTAAACCAATCCCAAACAGTAATGAGTGCAAAGGACAGTGTACTTCCTCTCTATTGTGATATTCTGCCTTGTGTACCACACATCAGAATTAACACTGGAAACATACCCAAGCTAAGGCTGCTGTGGGAAGGATAATGAGTGCTGTAACAATATGTCCTTTCCTAATGTATGCCCTAATGTGCTAGTGCTTTTGCTTGCAGCTTGATCTGGGGATGTGTGTGCATTGTTGGCTGAGGAACAGTGACATCAGAGCAGCTACAGCCCTCTTTACGTGCTTCCCTTGCATCCTGCCATCACAATAGTGAGCCATGCAGTGAGATTTCCTCTAGCACAGGCTTCAAAGACAGCTGCCTTATCTGGCTATAGCATCAAGCTGTGAAAAAAGTATACATACTATAAAAGCACTCCTGCTTTTATCTGAATATAGCTGCAGTGAAATTGTCTCTATACCTGAGAAAAATTAGAAAGTGACACCAAATACTGACATGTGACTTTGCATTTATAGCCCCACAACAATGCCTGATGGTTTTCCTAAATTACTGCTAGCAGTATAAAATAAAAATTGTTTGCTCCTCAGGGTTTTATTTAGATGGAGAAGAGTCTTCTAATCCATAAGTGTGCCAAGCTGGACAACAGCAGTAAAACTACCTCCAAGTACTCTTTCAGTCAAGAAAGGTCATCCCAGCTGGGGAGCAGCATGGAGGTATCAAAGCAGACCAAACCTGCCTTCATGGTGGAGAGAGGAGTCTCCTGGCACATGCTCTTTTCTGGTGCACATCACTACACATGCAGAGTCCTGGTGTACAGGTAATTACAGTGATACACCTCTGCCAAGCAGTGGGTGGGAAAACAACAAGGCTGGTTTTAATTAGTGGCCCTCTCCAGCTCCAGAGAGACCGTCACCATGCAGACCCCGAGCCCCCTCATCACTGAAAGACATGCCCCTCTTGCAGAATTTAACGTTTTCTTTTGTTCTCCCCCAAATAGGAATCAAATTAAATGCAGAGCCTTTCTACTCAAGCCATCCTTGAAAGATGATTTCACCCCTCCTCTGCAAGTTACTCCTTCAAAGATGGAACCTGGGAGCACAGACAATGCGCTCTTCTCCTCTCCTTTGCAGCCTGCTCCTTACAAGCTTGTGATTTACCCACCCATTGCCCAAGATGAACCTTATCAGGTTCATTACCGGCCATTAATAGGATGAGACCTTCCCCTTCGGCACAGTTCTCCAGCTCCACTATTCATGCTTAGTAGCATTCAAGACCTTCCAGCTCTGGCTGCACAAGTGACTTCCCAGGCTGATCTAGGAGGCAGCAAGTTTCCTAAAATATGTAGGTTTTACTGCATCTCCTTTTCTACCATTGCTACTGGCTTCCTACATTATTCACAAGCTCTCAGCTAGATGACATGACCTCTCACAGATGGAATCGTGCAGGCAAGCCTGAGTGGATGAAATGCAACTGCTGCTGCATCCTGCTCCCCACTCCCAGCTGCCATGCCTGGTTTGGGAACAAAAACCATGCAGTGAGCCTATTCCTGCAGGAAAACCCCTCCACCTAGAACCCCAGCCTTGCCAGGTTCCTGACCCTTTCCTAATTCCAATGGTGGAATCCACCACTACTTGTTTCTCTGCTGCCAGCCTCCAAAATCATCCAAAATCCTAGCTTCTGGGGGCTAATTTAGGATACTTTTTCCTCACTGGATCCTGCCTTTCAGGGCCAAAATGTGAAAGGACAGACACTTTTACCGTGCAGCCAATAGCGAGGCCCAGGAGTGAGAAGACAAAGTCCATGTGCTTCTTCAGAAAGTCCTGGATCTCTTGCAGGCAGTCCTGGGAGGAGAGAAACATCCCTTGCAGCACAGCAGCAGCTTGGTGGGGAGCTTTATTCCCACAACAGCACTTTCACAGCCCCAGAGAGAAAAGGAGGCAAGAAAGAGGTGCAGCATTGCACAGCTGGGCAGTTCTCCTTTTTAATGCTGCGCTGCAGCTTGGGAAGAGAAACATGTGCGGTACCCTTTCTGTTACTACAACACGCCTATGATTTTCTTGGTGTGATGCCTTTTGGACTGTAGGGGATGTGGGCTTAAGTGTTGTCCCGCAAGAGCTTTTTTTTTTCACCCACTGAAAAATGGAAAGAAGGAAATGGAAAGATAGAAAAGCAGAGCACACCAGGATGCTAAATGCATTCCCCAAGGTTATAAATGAATAGTCTTAAGCATGCCAATGGCCCACAGAAATCCCAGAGGTGTCAGCCAAGACAGCCATTTCAGAAATGCAAGAGCATGTCCTTGATGAAGGAATTTGCAGAGCGAGGAGAGAGCGCTCAGAGCCAGGAGTGAATGTGGTGCAGCCACCAAACTCTGCGGCTTCCTGTGTTTCACAAAGCACATCCTCCTACCCACTTCCCCAACTCCCAAGCAAGGGAAACACAGACCACTAAGTGAGAGGAATGGAGTCGCCCATACGGTGCCTAGCTTTGTTCTACTCTCCCTTCCTGCTCTTTGAGCTGAGTTTGACCCTGCCTTGGGATGTGGCATTCCTGGAGGCAGTGTCTTGCAACGCTGCCCCGTGGGCTGATGTGCGCCTGTGCATCACATGTCCTGTTAGCACTTGACATCTTCACCTGACAACAGCGTGTTTGTATCACTGTAGCAGTGTGGCTTTGTTTATCCTAGAAACACAATATATTAATGCTGGTGGCTTTAGCTACTCCGGTGAAAGAAAAATGAACACACAATAGATTTGCTCAGAGAGTATGAAGTTGTGGCTTCAGTGCACAACAGTCTCATACACTTGGCTTCTCCATCATTCTCACTGAGATACTTAAAAGAGGAGGAATGAAGCATACTTAAGGAAGCTACTGCTGGGCATCTTCCTCCTGCTTCATGAATTTCTCATTTTAATACCTATTGCATGCCTTGGGAAAAAAAATAATTACATCAAATTCCACATTTTCTGTTAGTGGAACACATTTTAAGTGTCAGAAATGAGTGCCACATGGAAAAGTCAAACTTTTTTTTGTGCTCTGATACATGCCTGGGATATCTCATGCTCTTTGCATGCACAGGAGATGAGCAGGAAGCTGGAGGGAAGTGAGGGCTGCAAACACAACGGTTTTGAAAGCTTTCTAGAGCAGGGGAGGAAACTGCATCTGTGGGTCTGAGATCTGCTGATCCACCAGGGCTCCTCCTCCTGATTCACAGAATCCTAGAATGGTTTGGCCTGGAAGGGACCTTAAAGATAATCCAGTTCCAACCCCCCTGCTGTGGGCAGGGACATCTTCCACTAAACCAGGTTGCTCACAGGTCCATCCTGCCTGGCCTTAAACACTACCAGGGATGGAGAATCCACAAATTCTCTGGGCAATCTGTGCCAGTGCCTCATCACCCTCACAGTAAAAAAAAAAATATCCTAATATTTATTCTAAAACTACTATCAGTTTCAAGACATTCCCCCTTGTCCTGTCATTACACCCTCTTGCAAAAAATCTCTCTCCATCTTTCTTGCATATTTCTCCCTTCAGGTACCGGAAGGACACAATTAGGTCACCCATATGCTGTCCCTTTTTCATGCTGAACAAAAACAATCCTCTCAGCCTTTCCTCACAGGAGAGATGTTCCATCCCTCTGATCATTTTGGTAGTCTCCTCTGGACTTGCTCCACTGGGTTGATATCCTTCTTCTGCTGAGTTACCCCAGAACTAGATGCTCTCCAGTACTGTGTGTTGTTATTGCAACAACAAAGCCCCAACAAAACAAGCCCCAACCCATTTAAACCACAAACTATGAAAAAGTCACAATTCTCATTAACACTTTAGCACCAATGTGGTTTTGACAGCTAGAAAGCAGAGGCACAACCCCACTATGGTGTGGGAGAAATCTTTCCCTTACCTTTCCCTCATCGCGCACCTGGCCGGGTGGGCATGTCTTGTGCTCAGCGTTGGTTGTGTCCCCAAAAGGAGAGTGCTTCCCACAGCACAGGAACTGGAAGACAGGGAGAAGTTTGCCAGATGCTTGCCAGAGCTCTCCCTTTGCTACCAGCTGCTGCAGCAGGAGGTGCTGACAAGGGGCCCTTGCTGCACCAGGCAGGGCTACCCAACCAGGGTGGCAAGGAGCAAAGCACACAGGAATCAACAGATGCAGCAATGCAGGCTCAGTTAAGAGGAGGTGGATGGATCTGGCCTCAAACTTGCTCATGCTCCTCCAGGACTGCTGCCTGGGGCTGGGGCCAAGCCCTCCCTTTGTGGTCATAATAATGCTCACAGTCAGTGGCTGCTCCGGAAAAGCCAGGGATGCACAGACTCATGTTTCCAGAGATTGTTATGGGCTGGAGGGATCCCCAGCAACACCTGCCATGGAGGTGGTTTCCTATAGCTATGGTGCACTGGACCAGAGTTTGCAGCTCTGGCAGAAGGAAAGAAATAATAGGAGTAGAAGGACTGTTTCTCCATCAAATAAAATGAAAACTAAAATAGCTGGTGAAGCCAGGCATTGTGCCTGGTTCTCCCTGTCAAATGGGATCCTGGGAATGCTGCTCCACAGCCCTGAGAGCAAGCAGTTCCATGCCTGGCCATGGCTCTGAGAACTACCACCACCAAATGTTCCAAACGAGGAACATTTGCCCTCTTCTGTGTTTTGAGAAGCACAGAGAGAAACAGCTTTGGAAAGTACTTGTTATGATGATTTAAGAAAACACAGAAGGATACAGAGAGTTGCGTGGGAGGTGTCTGGAAACAGCCAAGCAGAGCTGACCTTCCCATGCAGCCTCACTGAGTGCCATGAACTCACTCCCCAAACAAGTCCTGCTGTGTGAGGGAATGGCATCTCCTTTACTCAGCAGACACTTGGGAGTTTCTCACTGTGGGGGACATCCTCACTCATCTCCTGTGGCTTCAGGGGCAAGTGTCCTCCCTGCGCTCTGGGTAACCACCCTTGTCCACCTTCTGAGCTATGGAGAAGTCCCCTATGCCAACAGCATCCTGGGTGACGGTTTTGGGGGCCTTGACAGCAGTCTCCAGCTCTATAAGAGGCCACGTAGCCTCCAGTACTCCTCAGCCACAGACTCAAGGGTAGATAGAAATAACTACATGCAAATACTACTGCTGGACTATGTGGAATTCCTGCCCCCTCCTCTCTACTTGACCAGGTGCATATCCAGATCCTTGTACCACAGATAGGGAGCAGAGCACAGGGGTTGCTGAGACCGAAGATAGTATGGCATCTGCAGTACAGAAGCTCTATAGATCTTGCACTACAGTGATGATCAGAGAGGTGACCCTTTCTTCCTGTTGATAATCTGGTTGGTCAGACCGAGGAAAGGAAGAGCAGGAAGGGAGGAGCAGACTCCCCAGCAGGCTGGAGGACTCCATTCTTGAAGGAAAATGGCATTGCAGCATTCACAAGGCAGAGCACAGGTGTCAGCCTCAGCCTGCCAAAACCCTTGGGAAGATACTCCAGGACATAGTTTTCTGCTGCAGGTGAAAGACAACTTACTGCTTCGTGGATTGCAGTCAGCTCGTGCCTCCTGAAGCTGGAGGTGTTCCTCCTCACCTCCTCGTACACGAAATCATACACATCCATTATGCTGTCTTCCACCTGCAATGAAAGCAGAGATCTGTAGGTCAAAACACTGGTCACAGTCATCTCTGGAGGGAATTGTGCTCTTCTTGATTTCCACAGAAGCTCTCCCAGGTATAGCAACACAAGCAGCACAGCTGCTAAATGACCCCAGGCAGCAGCAAGAGCTGGTGTGTGACCCACCATACACCAAGGGGCCGTGGCTCACAAGCTGATGGCTGGAGCTTTTGGCCAGTTTTGGATTCGGTGTCAGAGAAGAACTCAGGTGCCTGCAACCAGTGTGCCTCTGAGTCCCTCTGCCATCTCCCCATCCTGAAGGGGGTACTGTGAGGACAGGTACACATGACCATGAGATGCTAAAATGCAAAGGGGAGAGGACCTCAGAGGGCTGGTGTTATCTGTGTGGCAGAGCCATTTCTCCGAACAGAGTTAAAAAAAATAACAGGAGTGATTCAGTGGTGAGTCAGACCCTAAATATTTACCAAATGTGTGAGAACTTGAAGCTTGACAGATCCCAGCCAACTCTCACTCAGTGTCAGAGGAAAAAAAATGACAGTTGCCTCCAGTGCCTGGATCCAAAACCTTATTTCTTCCTTTCATTTTCCCTTGCTTCCTCAGCAGCACCGGCCTGTGGGCCTGCAGGCAGTTCTTGTCTCTCAGGAGGGAAAATTGATGGCAGAGACAGGCAGAGGGGGTGGCCACACAGGGAAATCTCTGGGAACAGAACCATCTCTCAGTGAGGCTTTGCAGCTCAGTCTTAAGGGTCCACCCTTGGAAATTACTCCAAGGAATAAAATCCCAGCACTCTCTGCTCAGGGGTGAAACCAGGATCATTCCAGGTGGTTACACCTATTACTGCATTAATACTCTGCCCTGCCCAGCTATCCAAAATGCAAGCAACAAACAGAGGATGATAACCAGGGAGAGGGGAATGGGTTGAAAAAACTACTTGTATCCAGCTTGGCTCTGTGCCTCCAGGAATAGGGTTCGAAGGCACACATCAGAAGATTTTCCATGGCTATGAACCACTCTGTGAGGTAAGAGTGTCCAATGACAGACATGGCTCAGATATTCTGGGACAAGAAAAGACTACTACATAGCAAAATGTGCGACACTGAGCTGTCCCACACAGGTGAGGACGAAGGATGCTTCTTTTGTCCTTTCTGTGTACCAGAGTGCATCAAATGGGGTGGGTGCACCAGTAAGACCAGATTTCTAGACTAAACTTCTGCACCAACATTCCCCACAGCAAACCTAAATACCCAATAAAAAGGAAAACATCCAAGCTTTTCTAACTTCTTGTGGGCCATGAAATAGCTTTCCAGGAGCAGCAATCAAATAAATGGATTCAATAAAAAGAACTTCCATTTCCACTGAAGAATCGGATTAAGAATAATGAAAAAAGAATAATCTTTTGAGCTCCTCTTGTGCAGAAAGGAACAACAGAGCAGCAGTCTTCTTAACCTAAGAGATTATTACCTTTCGAATATCCTGATCCCCGTCTAAGATGCAGGAATAAAAACTATTTTGTGCTGTGACCACATACATTTGTGTTTTAGTAAGGGAACAGTGCTGCATGTGCAATTTTTGTCTTTTCATATTTACCATTAGGGTCAGAATGCTGAGCTTTTCTCCAAAAGGCCTAAATTTGGATGAGTTAAAAATAAATTAAAAAGCGTTCAAGCAAGTTGTTAAGGTCAAACAAGGGTTCAAGAGGGTAAGAGCAATCCAGAAGTTTAACTACTTCTAATGGTCTCTTGAACTCTGGGCCAGGAAATTTTGGTACAAGTAGCTGTTTGAAGGATAAGAGTGGATAGGAAAGAACTGAAGGAACAAGATGCCAATAACAAAACTATGGTTGAAAATTATTCCAGCTATTGGAAACAACAATGGAAGAAACCATAAGCAGCCACCGTTTCCCAGCCAGCTCAACTACAGTGATGGAGATGATGATGGTAATCTCCAGGTACATAATGACTACTAAAGATTTCAACTGCACCAATTCTGAGCTTGCTTGTGAACTGACTTCTTAGTTACCTACTGATTTTTTTATTTTCATTTTGTCAAGCGGTCTCCAAGAGCTGAAAACACAAGGGATTAAATGGAAAATGTTTAATAGCAATAATTTCCTTTTAGAATGTGAGTCTGGGCAAGCCTAAGAGTACAATTTGCTGATTAGTCATTCTCAGCATTTCTGTCTAGCAATTATATCTAGCATTTATATCCAGACATTATCTGAATAGGCTATTCAGATCCTAGCAAGGGAATAAAAAACTCTAAATCCACTTTTTAAAGGGTGAATTGCTTGTAGTTCCGCCATATCATCTTTCTGATTTTTGCTAGGATCATTTGGTTTTGGAGGGAAAAACTGCTGTTTTCATACAACACAGTGGTCTGTTTTCAAAGACTACTGCAGACAGCTTTCTCATTTAAATATTTCAGAGGCAGATAAATACTAAAAAATCTCAGTATTTTTTAGTGGCTGTTTCCTTCTGTGCACAAGACTGTGCCACAGAGCATACAAGAGGACTGGTTTAATGAGAGAAGAAATAGGAGAACAAAACATCACACTTTGCTGGCTGGGATGGGGTAATGTTTATACTCAGAGCTGTAGCCAAGCTCTGAAGCACCAGTCATGCACAGCAGCATCTATCCAGACCAAAATGTTGTGCTTGCTTGTGCATGCCTGATGATGTAAAAATTAAAACTTAAAAGCATTAGACAGTCACCATGTGGTTTAATGACTTATTTGCAGCATTGCTTCATCCATCAGAAGTTTATCTCCATATTTTCCTTTGATCCATCTTCTAACACAGTGAAGATCTAGACTGCAGCATTGCTTTGTACTCAATTGCCATCATCAACAGTTTCCCATCGCCCACTCCCCTAACAGGCAACTGCAAGTCCATTGCCTCAAGACAATTTTCTTTTTCTGTATCTTACACCAAGTGTTGGAGAAAAAAAATATTAAAAACAATCAGAATGCTTTCTCTGATGGTTAAGCAACAGGATGCCTTTTGAGTTTGAGTGCTTACACTGATACTGTTAATAATGTGCTTTAACATAAAGAGATGTGACCCATCGCTTAAACAGTACTTTGCACGCAATGGACCAATACAGCTGGAGAAGTGGAAGTCCATCAGCTTTTTGAAAAGTCTTACACTCTTCCCACATATAAGCATCACTATGGTCAAGTGGATTTTCCTGTTCCTGGTGACATGCTGTGATCCACTGCTGGAGGAATTCTGCTGGATAAAGCTCCCCCTTGGAAGAAGACTGTGCCTGCAGTACTTGTCAGTAAGAAACACCAAGAGCTGAAGATAAAGCATCAGCTGGGCTTTGGTTAAGAAAAATCTCCAGCTTCAGTGCTATGGAGGTAAGGCTTTACAGTAATTCTTTTCTTGGAAGAAGCTGGGTGAAATGTTACAGCTCTAAATCAGGTAGATAATTGCTGCCTCCCACTTCTGTCTGCATTCCTTAATGAAATATTCATTTAGGAATGATATCAATACGTTGCTGGTTACAACAAATGGAAAATCACCATTGAAATTGATGCAGTTGACTCCAACTGACTCAGTAAGTAGCATTTTTCACCTAAAGTAAAAGAAAAAAGTAAATTTGAGATTGTTTATCATCTTCTGAATCCTTTATCCCCCAAGACGCAGAATGCGTGGCTGCAGGAAGACACGTACTCTAAGCCATTAGAGCTCTTGCCCTTGGCTATTAAAACTAAAGCAAATTTCAGCCTTACCTCCTTCAAGAGGAAAACTGACATTTTTGACTTAGGTTATTTATCAGGGTAATTTTTACCTGTAACTGGTTTTGGAACAGAAAGATGAGACAAGGTCTGCCTTTGGTTCTCAATCCCTTTGCAAGTCAAAGGTGCCAATGAATCCCAATCCTGTTGCCAGTGAATACCTGTGCCTAGGCAACCTGAGAGTGTCACTTAGGTGGAAACTAATGTAGACTTGGACCAGGAACAATGGTGTGAGTCTTAGTGAACCGTCTTTGCAACTGCTGTTGGGCAAAAATCCCCCTGCAAAGTTCAAGCTCAAGGAGAATATAGTGAAAGGAGATTTCAGAATTGTCTCAAAGACAAATGCACCATCCTCCTTTCTGATAACCAGGAACACTCTTGACATGGCAGAGGAGGAAGACAAGCATGGGAAGCAGGAGGAGGCTTGGCTCTTTGTGGCCCTTTGTGCCTTTGAGAACCAAGCCAAGCACATGCAGTGCAGCCTCAGAAGAAACTGCAACCTCTGCACTTCATGTTCTTTCGGCGTCACCAAGAAGGATGCACTCACCATCACTCGGAAATGTCCCTTCAGAAGGAGCTACCACAGACTCGCCCACTCAGCTATGAACTGCAAGTTAGTCAGTTAAGATGTGAAACTGGAATAAAGTGGTTAACTCACTCAAAAATCTTCCTTGCTGCAGCAAGAAAAACACTTCTGCATTTTGCTGTCTCTGTCTTCCCTTTCCTCCCCAGTGTGCAGAAACGCACGCGTTCACAGCGTGTCAGAAACAGGGTGGGGGCAGATGCAACTGCTTGGGTTTGGGCAAAGCAATGATGTAACTGCAATGAAAAAGAGGAGAGAAAGCCACTCTGGGAGCTTTAGCCAGGTTGCAGAGCAACTCCCATCACATGGATCAAGCACATGGTAAGATGAGCTTCCCCCATCCAAGCCCTCTCTGACACAGTCATTACAGCTTGCTGAAGGTTTGTATTCCTTTCATTGCACATCAACTCCCCTCCTTTCGAGCCTTTCTCCAGCCAGTCATGCCCAGATGCAGAAATCCAGCTACTGCTGTAAACCAGAGTAGCCTTTGAGGCCCCCAGTGGAAAATGGCACAGGATAAGAAGGTGCTGCTCCCCCTACAACTGACAGTGGTCACTGGAGACCACTGATGCAAGAAGATCCAGGTGAGGCTTTTAGCCAAATTGTTTTCACTTTTTTCCCCCAAAATCTGTATATAGAAACATATTTTATATCTATCCATACATACATACATAAAGAAACCCCACAAACCAAACCATGTGTGCTTTCCCCTACATTCTGGTATTGCCAAGGAACCAGGCAAACCCTGACCATCCTTTGGAACATGAGTGAGGAAATAGACAGAAGGACACAGACCAAAAACCACTGTGGAACAAAAAACTCAGGAAAAGTGAAAACTCTTTCTCCCCAGCCTCTGTGCTTCCATCCAGTCCTTGCACAAAGCACTTAACACCTGAAAAAATGTTGAGCTGTTACACTGCTCACCTGCACCTCATTTACTATCTCCACGTCCCCAAAAGAGCAGCAGATTCTAGCTGTGTGGGTGCTATACATCCGTCTTGGCCAGTGGGTAGAGGCACATCAGAGCCTCATGCTCAGCCAAGCCATAAAACCCAGAGGCCACCTCTCTGCTGCTCAGATGCAGCATTGTTCTGTGTCTGTGACAGAGCACCAGAGGCTTTATACGAAGTGCAGAAAACCTAGGCAGGCAGTTAATCAATATCAACAAGGATTTTTTTCCCTAAATCCTCCAGATCTGTGGCTGCACACCTTGTGAGTGTCACCAGCCTCAGTGTATCAAGGTCCTCTTGGTGGTTTTTTGGATTAGCCTATTTATGTTTGCTCTTTCTTTCTTTTTTTATTATGTTTTTTGTTTTGTTTTGGTTTGGTTTGGTTTTTGGGTTTTTGTTTGTTTTTTTTGTTTGTTTTTTTGTTTTTTTGGTTTTTGTTTTCAAAACAAACTATACATTTTCAGCCCATTTTATAACAGAACTGCAAAGCCAACAGGCTGCCAAGGGCTCACACTGACCCTTTGTGCTCCTGTCTTTCAAAACACAGAACCTAGCCGTTTATGATCCCTCAAAAAAATTGTGGTCAAATTATCTCAGCCATCCCTGTGCTCTCACCTGTAGCTCTTGAACCCAGTGCAGGCAAGACTGCTTCTCAACAGAAAGCACTTAACAACACAGAAAACAGTTTTAGCTTAAAAGCACAGTGGTATCAGCAACAGAGCCAGGCCCAGAGCAGCCCTGTCTCCTCTGAGTGGGTGGTGGCTGTCCTGCTGTGGTGAGCATCCTACATGGTGTATGAAGGTTGGATGGCAACCATCCAAGTGGCCTCAGGTGCCACAGCAGACGCTGCTGGAGACGGGAGCTCCTGCTGAAGCTCTGCCACAGAAAGAGGCAGAAACAGGGCTGCACGGGTTCAGCGCTGGGGCAGCCATAAATTATAGAAGCTGTGAGTGCAAATGCCTGTGTGGAGGCTCAGACAAAGGAGAGCAGTGTCTTGCTAGGGGGAGTGGGCCGTCGCTGGGTGATGAGAACATAAACACTGGGAAAGAGGCACAATATTTAAAAATGCTAAGGAAGAGGGAGGGGTTTCCCTCCTTTTTTGTTTTTCCCATGGAGTTCAGCGACTGGGAAAAGCTCGGTGCTTTTAAAGTGATTGTGCCTGCTAGATTAACAGCAAGAGCAAAGAGCACAACAGATTGTTCACAGCATTTTCACAGCGACATCAAGGATTTTTGTAAATGCTCTTGGAAGACCCCTGTGAGGGACTACAATCCTGATCCACCCCCACTGAATCAAAGCCCAAAAGGAAACTCCCTATGCCTCAGGTCTGTGTTCAGAAAGCACCTGAGTACACCTTCAGCTTGTGTTTGCGTCTCATTAAAATCTCTACAACTTCAGCCTGCATTTAAGCATTGCCCACAGATGAGACCAACCAGACCCTGCAACACTTTGTCCCAACACACACCAGAGGCAGTGATGGCAGACACAAACACACCCTAGAAAATCAACAGAGGAAGGATCTCTACAGTCCCAGTCAAGAAATTAACTTAAATTAATGACCAAGTGCTGCGTCATTCCTTGCATACCTGCAGAAACAAGACGCATGTGCTGGTTTTAGGGATGCTAAGACAAGATTTCCCTCCTGGAGACCCAGACAATGCTGCCTCTGGCTTTGCAAAGATGCTGGTTGGGAGAGAGATGCAGAGACAGAAGACTAGTTCTGATTCCATATGCAGGGAAGGGAAGAGGGAAGCTGCCCTGCTCAAGAACAAGATCCAAGTGTTGCAATGTTGTTACTTAACTGCTGCAACTCTTAATTGCATCTGTGTATCCCATGCCCTGTTAGAAAATCGCTATCTCAAAAGGTACCACCTTGCTTGCTAAAAAAGCACAGAGGACTCCATTTCCGATTCCCAGTATCAGCAGGGGAGAGCAGACAAGTTCCTCTGGAGGAAGCAGAGCAAGGCTACAGGATAATTGGGGTATGCACAGATAGCTTGTGTTCCCCATCCAAAAAAATATAAATCCTCATATTATTCTCCAAGTCAGGCACACAGGGGCTCATGTTCTTCCACTCATGCGGAGCCAAAAGTAACAGGTGAAACTCATTTTGAAATAACACAAAACCAGAGAAACCACTTGGTAATTAAGAGATCATCATATCATTACAGGCAGTGCAAATCCAAGACAGTGCAAATCAGAGACAGGGAAGAGCAGAAGGTGATGCGGAATAGAAACTCCTCTGGCCTCCTTCAGAGCAGGGCCCAGAACATAACCCCAAACCTCAAGTTCAACAAGGCAAAGTGCTGGGTCCTGCACTTTGATCAGGTGATGTCAACAACCTCATAAAGTGCTACAGGCTTGGGTAACAGTGCCTGGAAAGGGGCCTATAGGAAACGGACCTAGGGATGCTGGGTAAGAGCTGACAATGAGCCAGAAGAGCCCAGGTAACCAAGAAGGCTAAGGGCATCCTGGCTAATATCAAAACCACTGTGGCCAGCAGGACCAGGGCAGTGACTGTCCCACTGTACTGGGCACTGGTGAGGCCACACCTCAAGTCCTGTGTCCAGTTCTGGGCCCATCACCTCAAGAAAGACATTGAAGCGCTGGAGTGAGTCCAGAGAAGGACAACAGAGCTGGGGAAGAGTCTGGAGAGGAAATCCAGTGAAGAGTAGCTGCGGGTGTTTAGCCTGGAGAAAAGGAGGCTCATGGGAGACCTTATTGCTCTCTGCAACTCCCTGAAAGGAGGTTGTAGCAAGGTGGAGGTTAGTCTCATCTCTTAGGCAACAAGTGACAGGACAAGAGACTCAAGCTGTTCCAGGTTCAGGCTGGACATCAGGAAGAATTTTTTCACTGAAGGAGTGGTCAGGCATTGGAATGGGCTGCCCAAGGAGGTGGTGGAGTCACTGTCCCTGAAGGTGCTCGAGAAATGACCGGACATGGCACTTAGTGCTCTGGTCGAATTGACAAGGCCTAGTTGATCAGCCAAAGGCTGGACTTGATGAACTTGAAGGTCTTTTCTAACCTTAATGATTCTGTGATTCAATTTTTATGTTGGCCAGTAAGAGCACCAAGTCTTCTATACGGCAGCTGCAAGTATAGGTTTGCTCCAGCCTCTGCAGACAAGTTTGTAAAGTAGCAGTTAATGGGTGAAGAGAAGGCAAGCTGGGGAGGAGGAGGAGGAAGCAGCAGCCCTCCCCACCAGCTAGATGTCTCTCCTACATCCCTCTTTGCCTCTCTGCTCTTTTCAGCCATGCTGTGAATGACAAAGAGACCTCACTCAAACAGACAGCGGTTTGTGGGAAAGGAACTGCCATGAAAATAACTCTGGAAAACAAGACTCAGCTCTTTGCCTTCAGGAACCAGGACTTCCTAATGTGGCTGAAAACGATCCGAAAACCTCATGATTTCTGTGGTTACCACAGCAATTCCAGCAAAGTTGTTTGCACAGAGATCATCCCATCCCATCTCCCCTCCCATGCACTTTGGTCTCTCATTCACTTTGATTGTGCCACTGTCCTTCCTCAGACAGGTTTGCAACACTTCCCTATAAGATCTCCCACCGAGAGGAGGAACAATTGTGATGCAACCTTTTAGGATAAAGCACGATAAATGTTAGGTTCATGACTGCTGTATGTCTGGCATACATCACTTTAAGAATACAGACTGTGGTGACATTGAGTCCATAAGGAATGCGGGTAACTTGAAATTAAAACATTCGGCATCTGTCTGAAAGAATTCATCCAGAAGCTACAGAAGGTCATGAAAGCAGAAAAGAACGGGAAATGAGAAGATTCATTTTGCTTACAGTGCCCAGGTCTGAGAAGATCAAATATTTACAAATAACTCTTCCTTTCTTCCTGCCCAGCTCTGAACGAGCCACACAGAAAAAAAGGGCATCTCATTTTCATCATGTTCAAACAACATTTCTATCTATTGTCTCTTGATAAGAACAATCAAAACAATTTTTCAACTGAGTATTGGACTTCACTGTTTCAGATGATTTTCTGCAAGAGGGGTGTGCTTTATGAAGAAAATGTAGATTTTTTTTTTAAATAATTTTTTACCAACAGGAGTAAACCACTGAAGCATCTGCCATGGATTTGCGCAGGGGAGACCTCCCATCCCCAGCTTGCAAAGGGAGGGCAGGACTCTGTTTTCAGTGCTGCCTGTGTTTGGCACCTTGCCAGTAGGGAGGGAGAGGACAGGAACTACTGACACCAGCTCCCAGCTGGCATTTTCAAAATGAACAGGCTAATTTCTCTCTGGCATTCCACTGGAATATCAACGTATTTTTCATGGGAAAAACTGAAATTTTGATTTTAGCCCTCAAGGTGGGAGCAGTACCCCCTCGGTGCTCTTAGTGGTTCAGGCACATGTAATGGCCATATTCATCCATATTCAGTTTTACATCCCCCAATTCTGTTCTTTTCTTGATAGCTGTGTAATCCCATCAGGCTTACAAGACACCCACCCACTTGGCTGGGTTTGATTCCCCAGCCCCCCATTACTACAATTAACTGTTTTTGAGAGTCCTGACATGCAGTAGGCAGAGGACACCTGCTTGAATTTGGTACTTTATTTTGAGAAAGTCAGGCAAACAAACAACTCTATAAAGAGACTTCAGAAGTCTCCCCCTCCCCATTTAATTTTCTACATCACTGTGCTCCTGTGCTGGAGGGGCACACACATCTGCATTTCTCTCTGTCACTTGCATTTCTCTCTCACATCTGCATTTCTCTCTCTAGTGACACAGGTTACTTTTCAATCAAAACTAAATTTTCGTATGTTCTGTAAGTGACACTTCTAATTAAATCTTCCTCATTTATATTCCCTGCTTCTCCTTGCATTTTAGGAAACAGAGAAACACAGGATGGTCTCTAATGGTATTTTTTTTTCTGTTGTGAGAAACACTGCTGATTTTCTTTACCCAGAAAGTAAACCTTTTATAAAACCCCCTCATTTTGCCTAGTGGAAGTTGTTTTGCTTACAGAAACCCAACCAATTACTAAAGCTAACCATAATCATGGGTGCATTTTGGGCAGGGCACTCAAAGCAAAAAAAAAAAAAAAACCATGAAAATAATTTGAAGTAATAACAGATGTAGTGCTTAAGAGACATTATAGTAATAAGTAAATATCCTTTGAATATTTTCAGCAAAATAGTTTTTGCATGGTACATCCCTGTATTACATAACCCAACATGAAACCTTTTTCTGGCAGTCTTTTTATGCCCTACACCATGTATGTGGATTAAAAGTAAAACGAAATAGTCTATTTGGAAAACACAATTTCACAATGCCAACCAGACACAGTTTCTGGTGCCATTTCTCCTTTACTCACACGGCCTTTGCTTCAATCTGCAATTTAACATCTGCAGAAGAAAGAGGAAAATGTGCTCCCTTCTGTGTTGGTCATGAAAACAAAATTATTTCCGTATTGAATTGTTCAGTGTGAATGTAATAAATTTTGATAGTTCTGCCTGAAACAATGAGGAAAAGAAATACAGAGGCTGTGGAAAGACATTTTTTCATGGACGTCTCAGCTCTGATTGAATCAATTTCAGCCAGTTAAATGTACACTTAAAAAGGCTGTTGTGCCATCCACACTCACCCTGATGTTTCCAAAGCAGTTGAACAAATTCACAGAGGAAAAATCCAGGGAGAACATTAAAGGCAAAGGCAGCAGCAGGTGCCACCTGCAGACACCTGAGCCACAAGCTGTTGGCATCTGAAAAAGCATTGTTGGGTTTTTATGTGGCTACCTTGGCCAACAGCAGGTCAGCCAACAATCTCCTTGGCCAACAGCTCCTACCTTGGCCAACAACTTTAGTCTGGTCCAGTGTAGCCACATGCACATTTCACAGGATTTTCAACTACTGTGGACACTGGCCAGCTCTGGGAAAACTTTCTAGAGAGGTAGGACCTTATCCTTATCCCTCACCTTAATCTTGACTTTTGCATTCAGAAGGACTGGGTTTTAATTTATGCACAGGACACTGAACCATTAGCGGACAGGGCTCCATGCCCCTGGGAAAAGCAATTGCCACAGCCCTAGTGTGGATTGAGCCTCTGGGCTTTTGATGGATTTGTGCTCCTCCATCACAGAAGGAAATCTGGGCCAGACTTCTGACAGTGGTCTTTCATCACTCCCAATATCTATAACCCTAAAAAGATGAGCTGGCAACATCAACCCACTGAGCTGCTGTTTCATGTCACTTACATCCTCATTGCTGTCCAGAACACAGCAGGTTATGGCATGTGCCCAGGGCTGGGGAAGAGCAAAATGGAGACAGGGAGTGAGCCACTGCATGAAACATCTATTAGAGTCCCAAGCACTTGTCTGAATTATTTAGGTACTTGCCTAAAATACCAGTGTTCTACTTTCAAAAGAAAGATGTCATGGGTTTTTTTAATGCTCCCGAGTCTCTTAAATTTTCTATTTTTTGAGAGCAGGGATGCAAAAAGGGAAGCTTCCCCAGCACCTTTCATCTCCCACATCATCCATCTGCCACAGCACCAGCAAGCTCTGGGTTAACAATTCAAAACCCAACTTTCTTCCAAATTCAACCTCCTATAATCTTCTCTTTCTGCTCCAGCATCATGGTGGCCCAAACCACCATTTTTCACTCTTGTGTTTTTCCTGTACCACTGCTGCATGTTAATAAACACATCTCCTGGGTGTTTCTCCTGGCTGCTACCACACAAGACCTTAAAAACCTGCCACGGGCTTCAAATAGAGGCTCTCAATTGACACTAGGAGGAATTAGAACCAGCTGGAAATGACTTTTCAAAAGTCAAGCATCTCATTTAAAACAAAACAAAGCAAACATCCCCTGCAAAAAAAAAATTCCAAAGCTAATGAGACTTGCATTTTGTTTTGCCTTCAGCACAAAGCATTTGCCCTACATGAGGGTTTTCATAGCTTCTCCCTTCAGAGGATCCCTTTGAAGAGGCAGCTGATGAAGGTGACCCTGTTCTTCCAAAGGACAAATGCAACAGAGCATGGATCTGATAGACCTCGATATGGATGGCTTAATTAACACCAGATGTTCCTTTTATGGGAGAAATAGTTGCTACAAAAAAAATCTCTGACGAGATGCTGGTGGTATTTCCTAGCAGCCAACACTTACCTCCGTGCTGTGTGTGTATCTCCAGCAGGCAGCTGGGATCAATCCACAAAAGGCCAGAGCAAAACAGAAAAATCCCTGAGGATAAAGAGGAAAAATACCAATAGTTACAGCATGGGGAGAAAAATATCCATTTGCAAACACCATCAGGACATTTTTAATATGCTTGTTTCAGTAAGCTTCATTAAAGTTTAAATACAACCTTCTTTTAATAGCCCTCATAATATCGGCTACTTAAAAGAAATTAGATGGACAATAATGTGGTTCTTAATCAGCAGCCCTCTAATTACACAGTAGCCAATTGAAGAGTTTGACCAAAAAAACAGGCAGCTTCCTGCAGAGCAGAGAGTCTATTCTGTCCAAATTCCTCTTGGACAAAGAAAAGGGGGTACAAAACCATTATATTTACAGTATGCTTCCCTTCTGCTGCAGGACTGTGCTCCAGAACACCATCTCTTTACTCATGGGATTCAATCCCCTGCATTTAAAACTTGGTTATTGGCTTCAAAGAGGTGAAAATCCACACGAATAGTCCGTAAAGAAGCATATAACTGGGACAGAGAGCAACATGCCCCGGAAAAGGAGCTGGACTTACTCTGTGAGCAAGGTGGCAGCTGCACGGCCAAGCTGCCTTTCTTAGATCAGCATCATCCTAGTTAGACAACAGGATGACGGAAATACAATCAAGGCCAGCAACTGACCCTGAAGTGTCTAAACAATAACAGCAATGATGCAGGAGGTGGCTTGACTTTTGTCTTCTTCCCTAGGCTTGCAGAGCTGGAAGTTACATGCTTTGTGTTTTTATTTGAGCAAATCTGGACCAAAAGACCCACATACCCTGATATAAAAAGCACTCGCCTGCTGTGACAGCTGGACCAAAGGATCTTGTTCCCATTAAAAAAAAAAAAGAAAGGAAAGGAAAAAGTGCCTGTAAAGTGTTTGAAGGCTAAATGGGTTCATCAAATATGAATCCACAGCTTAGTCTTGGAATGACAAAAGATGATGAATAAGCATCCATTGAAAATTAATGCCCTTACAAGTTTTTCTGTGAAACTGTGCCTCTTTCAACACAACACCATGTGGGAAATTTACCCAGCTGACTTCACCTTATTTTGATTCCTAACTTTTTTCTGTGACTGTTTTCATTTTATGATAAAGCTGAAATAACTTGAAAAAGTTCAAATCTTCCACAGAATTTTACCAAATTCAAGCTTAAGGAAGGAAGAAGAACATTGCTTCTACCAGTTCTGCTTCACAAAAAAATTTGCTGAAAAGATATAGTTAAAAAACGATAAAAGCTCCAAACTCATGCACATGCAGCAATAAAGGAAAATGTGTTACTTCAAATCCTGGAAATGAAAGTGAATGTGCCAGTAGAGTGCCTTTTGCTGGCTCTTGTCCATTTGCTCTGTTTCTCTGCCCTGTCCAGGGACTTTGCTGCTGGAACAAGACTGCCATTGGTATTTCACCACTTTTTTGGGGCCACCTTGTTTCAGGCTCTGCATCAGACACTGGGGAAAACCCTGGTACAGCTCTTACGAAAAATCTTAAATTATGTATGTCCAGTCTCTCCTTTCATTTATTTTTTTGGCAGCTGCCTGGCCATATAGCTGATGAGATCGCCCATTGTCTTGCTAGGAGCTGAAATGAGATTATAGAAAACCCTAAAGGAGATGAGAGGAAAAGTCTGATCAAACACTGACATGACAAGAGGAATAAAAGTTATGAAAATGTGGAAGAGCTCACAGGGCGAGATATCACAGACCAAAATCCAGCTGGAATTGGGGGTTCAAACCCTGCAGGTACAGCACAAACTGGAGGGAGGACGGGAGGTTACACAGGCGTGTCAGGTTGCTCCACAGTAGGACCAGACCCTGCATTTTGCACTGCCTCCAACAACTTCCCCACCAAACAAAGAGCACTTTCACAAAAATCAAGTCCAAAGACAAGAAAATTTTTTTTAAAAAAATTAGTCAGATGATAAAGCCAGCACTGATAACAATGTGAGCACTCTCCTGCATATGATTCAATTGAAGTTATAATTGGAAGGACCCACCATGAACCCAGAGAGCGTGAACAATGGGGTGCCAATGACACCACCCAGATTTCTTTCCCTGCTCTCTCTCTTCCTTCCCTCACCAGCTCCAACACTTACAACATCTCTCTGGGGCCAGAACTCTCAGATTAAAATCCTCCTTCTCATCTTCCCTTCCTCAACGCCACCCCACATCTCAGCCCTTCATGTTCAGCATCAGCTCTCCCTTTATTTCTCTCTGGTTTCTCTGGGAAGCTCTCCCTCCATACAGCTGGTGCACAGCAATTACATGGCTCCGAGAACATCTTATAAATGAATTATAGCCTGCTTTTTCCCTTCCCAGCCAAAAGGCTTTTGGAAGAGCAACTTTCTAATTACATTAGAAGACATTTGGAGGAAAAAAGAAAAAGGCAATGAGCAGTTTGCATACAAAATGTGGAAGGATTGAGGCTGGCTCACCATCTCCCAGACCCTTGGAGCTCCTTGGAGCCAGCCACAGGCTGCTGCCTGCTCCCTTTGAGAGAGGCAGCCACATCAGCCCCGTGGAAAGCTGTCACCAGGCAGACATCAATTACTCTTTTATGAATGACCTTGTTTCTATCTTTGCTGCAAGGAACAATTTCTCTTCGACAGACTTGGCAGAATTTGCAGGAACAGTATCCTGTCTGTTGGCTGGTGTTTCTTTTAATTCACCTTTCCGATGCTTCCTCTTTGGTGAAGGGGGTCAGCTTTGGATGAGGAAGGGATCCTTTAGCTCAGACTGGGTTCTGTAGTTCTGCCAAACTCCATCACTTCCAGGGAAGGAGCTGACCTCTGTCCTGCTCTGCTCCAGCTGCTTTTTGGTGCTGCTGTGGTCCATTGCAAGGGCCAGCTCCCTGCCAGACTGCAGAGCCCAGGGGCAGGGAAAGGGGGAGCAAACTTCAGATTGCATCCATGAGGTTGTGTCCCTCCCTGCCTGACCCAGTTCATCTAAAAGCATACAATGCTTTTGCCCTTCCACAGAGCAAACATGAGTCAGTGACATCAGTCTGAAAGAGGAATCTGACCTCAGCACCAGCTCTGCCACTGGCACACATATGCCTCACTCAGAAGTGCTGCACCGTGAGGGAGAACACAGGAGGCAGATTAAATTAGAAAGAAAGATGCTGAAGTGTGCTGCAGTGATATTAAGGACCCTCTACACACTTGCCTACACCTGGGTATAATAAAACAGACAGCCTGTGCTGTGTGCTGGCCCCACTAGCTCATCAATCTTGATGAAAAACTGGGTTATATCAGGCATTCACTGAGGCTTTTTCCACTGCATTTTTTGGGAACATCTGCTCCATCCTAAATACAAATTTTCCTCTATAAAGTAGGGTTTTAGGCTGTGACGTTCAGATGTAAGAACTTCAGCTGGGATATTATGGTTAGCATGTTGCTCCCTGGTTTGTTTTTTTTTCCTTTCCCTTTCTCTGTCTGGCCAGGTAACAGCACATGATGCTCTAAACTTCACTGTGCTGGAGTCTTTCCTTTGTTCAAACAGCACTAGAAAAACTGTTGTTTTCCTTCCTTTTCCTCCCCTTCAATAGCAACATGGCCTCCAGGGGCTGTGAGAGCTGCAGGATATTTACATTCAGGACTGAATGCACGATGGACCACGGATCACCAGAAAGCAGGGCTTGCCTGAGCTGGAGGACAGTCAACAAACCTGTTGCTATTCTCCCTGTTTAAGAGTAGCTTCAAGGGTAATATTCATGGATTTTAGAACACAATTTTTTATACTTCTCAGTTACTTTCTTAGAACCAGAAAGCATCAGTGCAAGCATCAGTGGATGCAGGGGAGCATCTGTCTGGTCTTATGATGCTGCTAATGCAGCCACAAGACAATCTCCTGAGACCTGTGTGCTTAAATCATTTTGACCTGTTCTGGTTTCTAACCACTGTGCACCCATTACTGTTACTAGGAAAGCACCAGTAAGGCCTGTAAAAGACCAGAGACCCCTCCCGTGTAGGCACACAAAGCTCCAGATAGCCAGGCAGCACAAGCATATGCAATCCAAACAGACAAAAAAATGCTCCTGTAAGCCTGTCTGCATCCTGGCCAGCTATTCCCCAGGATGGTTTACCAAGTGGCATTGTGGTAGATTAGCCACATCAATGCAGACATCCCCCAAGCATGGCTCGGTTTCCTGGATAGCCACAGATGTCAGGCAAATAATCTGGTGTCTTCCCTCTTTGATTAAAGAGTGAATTAAATGTATTCTAAGTAAGACACATTCTATGCAGGGAGGAAAAGCCCTTTAAAATCAATAGCAGGGAGAATGAAAGATCCTCTCTATTGCAGAGAGAGGAAAAAAGCTCCAAGCAGCAGGGCTGATCGCTCCTGTGAGCTACAGCTCAGCAGGGATCAGCAGAGCTGGACAACACACCGACAAATTTTGGAGCCCCACAGAGCCAAACCCCATTCCTGCCTGTGATTACACCTCGCTGCAGCTGGCAGGGCTGGCCCTCCCTGCCTTTGCTTCTTGCTGATAGAGATTAAATGTATGCCTTGGCCGGGGGGGGGAAACGAGGAGCAAGCAGGCCCTTGGTGTAAGATGGTTGTGAGGGGAGGGGCGATTTATAGGAATAGGCAAAGCCCCCCTGTGATTTAGGACGTTGATGAGCTGCTTGAACGACTTGGACCAAGAATACTGCTGCTGCTAGCCAGTTCTTGGGCGTCTCCCAGGGTTCCCGTTAATTCCTGAGGGCTGGGGACGCGCCCCCGACCCGCAGGTGTTACGGGGGCTGCTGCCGTCCCCGGCGCTTCCCGTAGCATCTCCCGGCGCGGGCGGGGAGCGGGAGCGGGCGGCCGGCGGGCCCGCGGCCCCCTCCAGCGGCGGAGAGCGGCGCTGGAGCAGCCCCTGCTCGCCCTCCTGCCCGTCGGCTCGGCACAGGCACGACGGAAACAGAGCTTAAAGGCAGCCGAGAGGCATCCCGTTATCCCTGCTCGTCGCCACAGCTGCGGGGAAGGCACCTCGCACCTTTCCTCTGCTTCCTGCCAGGCAGCGATACCGTGACTTCCCTGCAAAGGTGCCATCAGGGGTCCAAAATTAAGAAAGCCACATCCCCCAGAGGATCAAAATTGTGGAAGCTGAAGACAAGCCAACTGGATGCACTAGGAGCCACAAAAATAAATAGCCAGTTTGAGAGTTCTCCCAGCCAGAGGTTTCTTGGGTGAGCAGAGCTTGGCTGTGATACACCAAACCAGCTGGGCTTGGAGGAGATGATGGGTGGCTGAAGGAAAGGATCACCCATGTTACAAGTGGAAGGGAGAGCAGCACCGTGTGGCCCTCTCTGGAGAGCAGCTCTGGAGTTTGCTCAGTATGTGCTGGCACTCTTCAACTATCACTTCAGGAAATGGCCATGATTTTAACAGCCTGTACTATGGAGTGGCATGCCCTAAACTATACTAGAGAGTAAGGCAACAAATAAACATTACAGAGAAGTTTGACTGCATCTTCAAGCAGCCATGACAATCTCCACTAATATGTACATACCCATTGTTTTAGATGTGGTAATTGTAGAAACACATTAAAGACACTTCAGCAAAAGAGAGAGAGTTACACATATTCTCCTAAAGGTATTCATGGGAACTTAGGCCCCTTTGGGTGTCTCAAACAGAGAAAGGAAGACGGCATATTGAGAAAGTGAAAACATTAATTTCAGTGGCTGCTTTGCACCGAATTTTAAGGTGTCAGCTTCTAATTTCTGCCATCAGTACCATTTCCCCCAATTACATAGATTAGATAAATCTCTTTAAAATTAGTGTATGACAGCAATGCAATTATTTCATATTAAACACTATTTCCTGCTCAACAACCTACCTGTTAACTCCTTCCCTTCACATGGGAAAACATGCAATGAGCAGCACTTTACCACTCATCCCTCCAGCCCCAAGGCTGGAAGCTGGTCTGTGCAGACTAAGCCCCACATGCAGGCTCTGTTTTTAAAAAGAGCTGAGCTCACACTGCAGTTTCCTACAGTCAACATGGTCTAGGCCCAAACAGGCACTTCGCTGTGGATGATGGAGATGAGAAAGGGGGAATTTCAGCTCTTATGCTACCTCTCCTTGTAGGCTGAAATTCAGGGTCCAGCCCAAATTCCCCATGCCTGCTGCCATGCTTTGTATGCCTGTGGTGGATGTTTGCAGTGAGGGGGGAATAAGAGGGGCTAGTTTTGCTGTCACAAGACAAGAGAACCATGTCAGACTCAGACACTGCTAAGGTTTCCCCACACAAACCATGTGCTGATTTGGTGAGGAGAAAAAAATATCTTGAGAATTGTCATCACTGTCGTTGCTTGGCAGACAAGCACCTTCCGTCTGAAAGCTGCATACACAGGACCTTGGCAAAAGAAACTAGGCACAGAAGGATGTGATCCTCAGCCTGAAGGGCTCTGCAAGGTCATGCTTTTACAAAAATGTCCTCTTGCAGCACAATGGTGAACAACAGGACCTCCTTCCCCAGGCGTGCATTCTCCTAGGCATAAGGCAACACAGCCCCCAGCACCACATGTTAAGGGGACAGCCCCCGGTGAGAAAAAGCTCCTCCCAGCCAGTCCCTGCGGATACGGATACACACCATGGCGGTGAGACACTGTGATTCCCGCACCGTGGCAGCGGAGCTCAGCAGGCCTGCCAGGATCAGAATCATGCTCAAGCAGATCCCGAAGTAGAAAGCTGGAAGGAAGACAGACATGGGAGTTGTAGTCAGATGCCAAGTGCTAACAGAGGCCTAGTGTGATGCTTCACCCAGAGAGGGGTCAAAAAGTGGATTTTGGGGAGCTGGCCCAAATTTGCTAGGGGCCAGCTGCAACCAGGTTGCAGAACTGCATTTTTTATGTAATTTATTCAGTAACCCCTGTCTGTGTATGCTTTGCTGTGTATGTCTGGCAGGGCTGTAAACCTCTGAGTGGCTCCCACAGCTCCAGCAGCAGCCTAAAAGGCTGTTGGTCTACCCGACAGACCACAAGCTGCCAATTATTTGAGCATTCTGATAAGGATGCCCTCGAATGGGGGCGGTGCTGGTGTGCAGCAGCTGTCCCGCAGCTCCTATCGGGACTCCAGGCACTGCTAATCTGGTGCAACACTCACCCTCTGGTTTCCTCCTAGCTCAGGCAGGATCACAGCCGCTACCCTAGGGCAGGGCTCAGGGACCACAGCGCTGCAAAGGACTTTGCTACCCTGACAATGCAGAGCTAATGCCTGCAAACAAGGCAAGTAGAAGTGTTGCTGGAGAGGGGTGGCTGGGGTGGGAGAGCCTGCAAGGCTGCAGTCAGTGCCAATATGTAACCCCTTTATGTGTAGGAACAGCAAAGGAATGTACTTAGCTTTGGACTAACATAGTTTTTGCACCTGCATTGATCAATTGAAATTGAGAGCCAGTATCTTGAGAGGGTATGAGCATGTTCAAGCCCAGAGTACAGCTCGAGAGAAGGAGCAGATGCAAGCGCAGCAGAAGTGAGCAGCATATTTTGGTATCTGGGATATCTTTGCTCTAACCTTGTACCTGAGATTCAGTTTATACTTCTCTGTTATGAAAGCAAAAATACCCCACATTTCCTAAAAAAAACTCTAGTTGTTGCCAAGCATTTCTCCTCCAGCCTCAATTTTCTGTGTTCTGCTTCAACTCCTGTAGTTCCGTTCCCTGTGCTCCCAGGCTGCTGCCAGTCCCAGTGCGCTTTTAATAACTGAGGAGCTCACCCTGAGCTCTTACCACAGCACAGGGGCAAGATGGCGATACGGTGAACAGAGGAACAGGTGCAAACACAGAAGTACCTGAGTGCCCCATGCTCCCACAGCATCCTTTGGTTACAGGCATCTGGGTCTGTTAAGGGGAAAGAAAGTGCCTGTGGGACTATTAGTCCTAATGCATCCTCCAAAACGCAGCTCCTCCTTCTTGAGATACCCCTGCATTTTCTTCAATTGCTTTAGGGAATTTTGCAGCTCCTGGTATGACCAAAGGTCTCACTGGGATGCAACCACAACGTACCTGTGTGGTGGATGAGCCTGTAGGAGTTGCCGTTCAGGGAGATGTTGCTGATGAGGGTGAAACGGAGTCCGTAGTGGGTGACTGTGCTCAACGTGGCAATGGAGAGCCCCAGCAGCTGGAAAAGAAAGGTTTCAGGAAGGGATTTACCAGGCAGCAGGTCTTGCTGGGTGCACACAAAGGTTTGAGGTGTATCTGGATACTACTGAGCACTGTGCAAATGCAGTCTGATCCCCCAGAGACCACCCATGTACCCCAAAATGCACATAAAAGCACAAACCCCAGACACTGAGAAATACTAAAGCTGTTTTCCTGTCTTGCATAACGCGTGCATTTGACACGGTGGAGCCCACAGTCTCTTGGCCAGTGCCTGTGGATTAAATCCCCACCACATGAAGAAAACTGAGCGGGATGATGCCCTTGCAGTACACCTGTGCAGTGCCACCCCACTCTGCAGACTGCACATGCGTGGCTGTGAGTGCTGCCAGCTTCAAGAACGGTTTTGGGCAGGGATAATGTTCTCTGCTTTGCTCTTTGCAATGCCAGTCCCACTGCCTGCTGCTGGCTCTGTTTCCTATGGTAGAGCGCAAAGAGCTGAGTCTGTACTACCCTAAGTTGTCTGTGCTGGTTTCTGTCTCTGCAAGGTGTTGCTGGCCTGTCTGTTTCTGCCCTGTCCTCTGAGAACACATGGGGTAACAACTTTCACAGCACGGTCCATGTTGCCCAGAGTAAGTCTGGGTGATGGGGAAGGAACATTTCTGACGGCATCTGGCTCTAGGGCAGGGCTCCTTGCAGTATGAGGGGTGGCAGAGCTGGGACAAAGGCACCAACAGCAAAACCAACTCCAAATCTAGTGTAATGAACCTGGAAAATACAAAATGTAAGGCCACTCCTAGCTCCTAAGATAAGGCTTTATCATTTTGTGCCTTTACAATACAGAAACACGAGGCAGCTATACCTGTGTCAAATGTGACAGTGAGATCTCAATATAATCCCCACTGTGTGACATTTTCTAATAGCTTTTGCTGGAGGCTTACGGTTTCAGAGACTAAATGCATCCAAACTGTAGCATTTTGACTAACCTAATTTGTGGCACCTTCTGATCCTTCAGACTGTGCATTACTGCAAATCTTGACCCACGCCCAACAAAATGCTAAGTGCAACACCAGTTAGCTCGGATTTCTGAGAAACACCAGTCTAAAATCCTCCCAACAGCAATAATGGGATTCTAACCATGCACAGCAGCCGTGCTTTAATGTCTCCTCTAAACATGCTTGGTACCAATCCTCCTTTCATTTCCTCTAAATGGCATATTCTGGAAGAGAGAACTACCTTACAGCCTCTGTACTCTTGGAATGTTGAAATTTTGAAAAACTACAAACTTCATTTGTGGCCCAAAATAAAGTATTACCTTTTAATTATGCTCTTTACAAGCCAACAACCCTCTTTAAACTAAACACAGATTATTATCAATAATATTACTAAGCTGGTGAGTTTTAATGAAGTGAAAAGACAACAAGAACATACAAGTCAAATCATCCAGGAGAAGTGTTCTCTAGTGTCCACCATTTCCTATCAACCCTAACAGCAGAAACTCCCTTTGGATTTGCTTCAAGAGCTGATAAAAAGAATCCCTGGAATTGCTTTCATTTTGCGGTGCCTATCCACAGGTCTCTCATACACACTTCCACCAAAGCCTTGTGATTTCATATCCTCACTGATCCTGCCTGCAGTCGACCACCCTCCCAGCAGCAAGTGTGACTGCAGCACGTCCATCCTCTCTCTTTTGCTCCAAGGAGACAGGAACAAATATCTTTTTGCTGAACACTACCCATTCTGCCAGCAGCGACCTTTTCTTTCTCCTTGGAGGCAGCTGCTGAGTTGTGAAAGAGCTGCAGCGGTGTGAGAGCCCTGAGAAACCAGAAGTCTATCAGAAGAGGGGGGAGGGCGAGGCTGGTGGCTAGTGATAACTGCCCAGGGTGCAATGATAACTCGGGCAGTTGGCTGTGCTTGCCCTCCACCCGCCAAAAACAGAACGTGGGAAAAACCATCCCCTCTTCAGAGCAGGGATGGGAAAGGCAATGGTTCACCTCGGTTCTGCAGAGATCCCCCCAAACCTGCCTGCTCACCATGACACAGAGGCTGGTCACCAGCAGCTGGCACTTGGTGGTCCTCATCCCGCACCTCAGTCCCATGGCAGCTTGTCCCCAGAGAGAGCTGGCAGTTGGTCCCTCCAGCTCTTGATAAAGCCTGGGTTTCCACCAAAGAGAGGCATGGCCACAGCAGGGCCTCTCAGGAAGTGGAGTCCCCACCACGTGCCGATGCACCTCCTCCTGCCTGATTATTAAATCTTGTTTAGGGCAGTCACCTTCTGCACAGGCTCTCAGTCAGCTACTGTCAGCTTCCACACACAGCTGGCAAAGAAGGAAGGGCACACAGAAAAACAACCTTTAATGGCGTTTGGAGCAAAGCTCCTTGAAAAAAAAAATTTAAACTGTTCAGTCAAGAGCCAGTGTCAAAATACCCTGGGTTTGACTTTCACTGGGATGCAGTTTTGCTTAATGAATATTGCCAGTAACTTTTTTTAATAATCTGCATAAATAGTATTTTGGGGAAAAGTCTAAGAGAACATTATTTACAAAAAAATAACCTGTTATTTAAAGAAGAGATTAAAGCCCCCCAAACACATCTGTGTAAGAGTCTTCTCTCCCCATGTAAAACCACCAAATGGCAATAACCCTTGGCTGAGTCTCTATTAAAACTTTTATTTGCAGATGAGGGGAAAAACCCACATTTGGTAGTATTTTATTCAGCAAAATGGCTATATGCAAATATAACCCCGTGCTCAGGAGACCCTCACTGTCCATGGACATCTTAACTCTGTCCTTTCCCCTCTTGTAGCACTGAAGACTGCCTGGACCCACAGCTGCAGAAAACACAGGTGATTTCAAAACCAGCTGTCTCCTGGATCTATATCTCTTGAAAGTAAATCGCAAAGAAGCCTCAAGAACAATCTGGCCAAAGTGAGCCTGAATGACTGAGTGCTTTAATCATCCTTAGTTTTGGAACCAGACTTGTGGAAAACAGGTGAAACAGAGTAATGAAAAATAATTGCACTCCCCCCGATGCCAAACAAAGGGAGTAAAAAAGTAAAACCATCGCACAATAGTAACTGCAGTTACAGGAAGATGACAAAGAAGGAGGAGGAGAAGAGTAAAAAAAGGAAGGAAGATGCATTTTGTAAAGCAAAGAGAAGAGAAAGTGAGTTGCACAAAGCCATGTGCACAGGAAAAAGCATGTTATGATTTTCTGACTTCATCACTAACTTTCTTGCAAGCTTTTCTGCAGATCACCTTGGTTGCAGCCTCCTGAGATACCAGTGACAGCTGCCAATGAGAGAGAGAGCCAGTGCCAAAACCAGGTGTCCCCATGGCTCATGGATCCCTGCCCTGGGGAAGTGGTCTCTAACGCCGAGTAGGACACACTGATGTACCCGTGTGCAGACACAGACCTTCCTTCTCTGGCCACCCGTTGGAGACCATCTCAACAAAACCAATGTATAGACATCAAAGAAGGAGAGCAGTGGGGAGAGGCTGGTGAGGCAGCTGATGCCAAGCTACCCACGTTCAGGAGCCGGACCCCCGAGAACAGACCAGGTGTGGAAAATGCCTTATATGACACTGTCTGAATTAGGATTGCATCTGAATACAGAACTGTGAGCACCCATAATTTCTTCTGGTACTAGAGGACAGATGGGGGTGTTGTCACCTGCATTTTCACAGGGAAGGATCCCTGGTACAAACACAGCAGAGCTGGTCCAGCGGTGGAGTTACAGGTTAAATCTGGAAGGTCTGCAAGAAGGTATGAGCACAGCTCTGCATGTAACACCAAGCCATGTCAGCCCGGCCACGAGCGACAGTCATCAAGTCCTGTCACCTGCCCTGAGCATACCCAAAACTTGTTCCACAGCGGCGGACAGGGAAAAAAACATGGAGCCCATCTTCGTTTCCCTCTAGACTCCAGTTCCTACCCCAATCCTAAACGGCTGCTACCGCAGCGAGACCTGTGCGAAGCCAAGTCTCACACTAGAGGTCCCCACAGGCCAGCAGAACCTCTTCCCGAAGGGCGGGATGATCGACGAAGACTTTTCCTATGAAGGGCATTTCCCTCCCCAGGTCCATAAAGGTCTGCTCAGTTCCTGCAGAAGCCTCGCACCTCACCGCAGGTCCACCTGAGAGGTATCAAAACCGTCATCTACACGCCTTGCAAGGGCTCCTAGTCTTTCCACACAATATGTTCTACCTCCTTTTGTCTCCAGCCGTAAAAACAAGTACCTTCTTTGACTGGCATAGCTCTGAAAGGAGGTTTGTAACTTTAAACACCTCAGTCTAAACAGCTGTTTCCTCTGTTTTGTTTGACAATGCCTATTCCTGAGCAGCTTGGCCATGTCTTCTGATGCTTCTCCCACCTGCACTCCTCGGTGCCCTGTCTTTGTGCCCACTCCTTCCATTAACTGCTCTGCCTGCTGGGCTCAGGGGTGGAGGGTTTTTCTGCTGTTCCTTTATCCTCCCTCTTACCCACTATCCCATACAGGTATGACTTGAAAGTTTCCTGTTTGGGGCAGAGCATATGTGGATTTCTAATATCAAAAAAAGAACAAGAGCAAAAGGCGTTGCTTCCTCACCAAAAAAAAAAAAAAAAAAAGCCAAAAGGAAAGTCACTCCCTGACCCAAAAAAAAAGCAGGAGCATCAGTGGAGCTGGGATATAAAGATGTTGGGCTGTGATTGCGGAAGACACATTTGGCACATGGAAGAGCACTGCTGAAGGGAGCACTGAGGGAGTCTGTGCTCATCTCACCTGTGCTAATCAAAAAGGTAATCTGTACAGCAGTTCACTTCCTATGGGATTAAACTTTCTCTGGGTTCCCTGTTGTTGGCACACAGCTGCCTCAGCAGGCACACATCTATCTCTCTGCCCAGGAAGCACTGCTGAGAAGCAGGGTGTCTGTCCCATCAACCTCATCCCAGTGGGAAGAGAGGCAGAGCTGGTGGCATGCCAGGGAAACACCCTCCCAGCCAGCATATGGGCTGGATGGCAGCATGGCTTTTCCAGCAAGACTCAGCCTCCTGCCCTCCCTGCCAGGTTTTATTGATTTGTCCCCTTTGCAAGAGCACAATTTATCACTCCTAAATGCAGTGCAAAAACCACAGGTGACCACAGCTCCTGCCTGTGGCTTCCTCTCTAATCTCTGGTTATCAGTTGGAGCACGGGAAGATGGTAGTGAGTCTGAAAATACCCCGTGGAGCACAGGTGCTCTCTTTCTAGCCTTGTGGCAGCTTACAGATTTCTGTTACGAAAATATATGCCAGCATCCCCAGCTGCATGGGTCTTGGAAGGATATGCCACCTCATTCAAAAGGGAAGGATTGATTTAAAAAAGGGATCAAAGCCGTATTTTTTGCAAAGCTATAAACCACCAACCCTCTTCTGAGCTGGAGGCAAATGATCCCCATGCTGTCAGAGGGATGTTCTAAAAGAGCTGGGGGATTTGATGAGTTAAATGCTGCATGGGGTGAACTTGGGACACTAAACATGAATGGAGGAGAAGAGGCTGAATTCATGCTGGTGCCCTCCTGACATGCACTTTTCTAGCTCTCATTCTGTCAGTGCAGTCATCAGTGATGGAACAGCAGCACCCCAGTCTCAGCTGCTTGAACTCCCTTGAGGCAGCAGGGAAGAGAAGCTCCCCGCTTGGCTTTGTGGCAGTGCTACTCATGCTCCTGAGAAAGCATGAGCTGGAGGCAAGGAAGAGGATGTTATCCAGGAGCCAAAACTACACCCAGTCATCCAGGCAGGACAGTTGTGGCAGGTCCCTGCTACCTCTCAGGAGGCTCCTCCTTTTCCAGCCCACAGAGGGAAAAAACCTCTCCACAGCAGAAAGCAGTGTCAGATTCACATGTGTCAGCGGCTCAGCCCATTCGGTCCCTCAGTTCCTGCCCATAACATGGCTGGATTCACCCTAAAGCTCGCTCGTAAATAAAACATGTCCATATTAAGCCTCACCGCAGCCATAGGGATGATGGGAAGTCAGGGAGACCTCGCAGCCTGCGTCCGCCTTCCCGGGCGCATCACACGGATGCATTGTAAAGGCTGCTTAGCATTCATATAGCACATACACACAATCAAAGCTAAAAGTCAACTTTTAAACCCGGGGCCATCTCTTTTCAAGAAAGGAAAGAGAGGAGAAAAGGGGGAGGTGCTGTGCTTTGCCAAGCTTCAGATGCACCATACAACTCCACTGTGAATGGAAACAAGGCTGGCTGGAGGCTGCCTTGGAAGACACGAAACCAGAGAGAAATCATAATATCTCCTAAGCAGTTTTTTCTTTATTATTATTTTCAGTGTGTGTCTCAGAAATCCTCTGGTGATTCCCAGGCAATTTGAAATTATTATAGATGAGCAAATAAAATGTCAGAAGAGTTATTAAAAATAGTTCATCAAGCCAAAGAAAGATTACATTGGAAAAGAGCAAAAGCTGAAGACAGGGAGTTCCCTTCAAAGAATAAACTCAAATGAACTTCTTTCTCTACTGAAAGTGAAAGAACTTTACTCATAGCTCTAAAGCACACCCTACTCAAACTAAATTACTTTTTCTTTTCCACATGCTATCTAACTGCAAACCATAACTGCCCAGGAGCCAGCTGTGCAGGTGATAGGCCTGAAAACATAATGTGAGCCCCGCTCCATCTAGCCCAGCTCTTGGCAAAACCAGAGTGAGCACAGCCCTGCCTGGCAAACAGGCACTCCCCTGCTCACCAAGAACAGGGCTGCTTGACTGCCCATCGCCCTTTATTTCTGACATGCTTCCTCTCAATCTTTATTGCCACAGGACCACTATTGCTTTCCACAGAAGTCCAGAAAGTTTTGGCAAAATACCCTAAAGAGCTCATGTCAGCTGCCTGTAAGTCATGGGGGAAACCAGGACTGACCCAGCACCCCATCTGCAGCCTTCCTGCTGACACAAGTGCAAAGCCAGGGGCAGTGCTTTGCTCTCACCTTTGGAAGGTGCAAGAACTAGCATGTAGTGTTCAGAGGCCCTTTACAGAGGTCCTTTTCCCTTCTCCCTGAGCATCATTTGGCCACCTTGCAGCACATGCTGACCGAAGCCACATGGGGCTGCAAGGTCTCCACACCAACCATGCAGTTGTCATTTTTTGCCTTACCTGCTCCAGGAGAGGAGAATTCCTTCTCCCCACTCTCTGGGGATAGGTAGCGCATTGCTAGATGCTCTCTCTCCCCAGATTATGATCAGGAAGTTGATTGTGAACACAGTGTTTAATGATGACTTGTTCTACTGGATCTTACATAGTCATTAACTTTATAAAGAGATTTCAAGTGAGATTGCATTTCTCTGAGTACAAGACGTACCTACCTACCTTCCTGCAGACAGTTGGGAAGCCAGCTGCACTGCTAGGAAAGCATAAGCACTTGCTGTGGGTTGTGCTCAGGCCCAGACCCGATGGCCACATCTGTCTGGAAACACACGTCATGATCAGCAGCCCTGAAGCCAAATTGGACAAGTCAAGTTCATCCCGGAGCTGAGCGTGGAATCACTGTGACTGGAGGCTGCACACTTTCCCTTGACACTGGGTTTACTGGTGTGAGTTATTAATGAAAAAGTTCCCTGTAGCTATTTCTGTATGACAAAAATCCAGTTATTAGTCTTGAGCGTGGCACTTCAACGCAGAAGGTTTTCTCTCGAAAAGTTTCAAGGGCAGCAGCTTCCCCTTTCCTGTGAGACAGGTTTTCAGCAGAAATTAGAGAGGAGGTAATAAAAGAACATCAGTATTACTCCACCACAGTAATGCCCCTACTGACTAAGCAATGTCTGACAGTGCAAGGGAAGCCCCCTGTTCCAGCCAGGGCAGCTTGGCAGATGCTGAGGACAAGTGCATTACGTGGCCTGAGCTGAACAAGCAGTCTGTGCACTCCCAACAGGGCACAAGCAGCTCCCCTGCACTGCCAGGAACCCACCACGCAAAATGCTCCCGCCTGCACTGCATGCCATGAGCTGCTCCTCTCAGGTCAAGTCCTTCAGAGAAACCGTAGGGCTGCTCAGTGGTGTTCCCCCTGGTCTACAGCATGGCCAAGAATGTCTCAGGAGCCACTGATTTTGGGTGCTAGGTCTTCTGTATGCGTGATTAACAGAAAATCAAAGTGCTTGCAGGCTTCTTACTATCTGGTATTTCAGCTCAGCTGCCTGCAACACTGCAGTGGAGCTGGTTCCTTCAACCCACTACCATTGCAACCAATCCCCAGGGAAAGTATTTTTCTTTCAATTTGGTGGAGCCTTGCTGCTCCCTAAATACCCCACACAGGTACAAACAAAGCCCCCTCTGTGTCACAGGAAATCATGGATAGCTCCTTGAACTACCATTTTTTACTTAAATAAACCCAAGGCCCAGCACCAAAGTGGTTTAGGGCAGCTGGGAGAATACAGACCCTTTGATATCCAGATCATGCTGCAGAGCCTTGCTGGCACCTGTCCATGTGATGACACATCCCAGCCACCAAGTTGCTGCCAGAGACACCAGCT
Organism: Grantiella picta; assembly: GCA_013397955.1. NCBI lineage: Eukaryota > Metazoa > Chordata > Aves > Passeriformes > Meliphagidae > Grantiella > Grantiella picta. The sequence goes on from VZRM01003891.1 coordinate 701,326, forward strand.
TGGAGCATTTTCCTGAGGTGGTCATGTTCCCCCCCAAAAAGGGAAGCCCTGTAACTGAACTCCCTCACACCGTTGGATTTTTTTTTCTTTTAAAGGATGGGTAGGTGCAAAGCCCAGAGGACAGCACATCCTGAAGCTGTGCTGAAACTGAGAAACTGAAACTGAAACCCTGGGCAGTGGGTTCATGTAGATCCCACTCCATCTATCCTGTTTGTTTAGCAAAACACCGTGCAACTTATTTCTTCCCACAAGTTCCCAGGACTCCAAGAGGAAACCCCTTTTTCCTTCCCATTCCATCCAGCTATCTGAAAGCACCTTACCCTGCTGCTCTTCCTGCCGGAGCTGGAAGCAAGACTTACTTGACAGAGAGCCAAGGAGGATTGCTTGGAATGGCAGAGGGAAGCCGGTCTGCAACCCCCGAGCTACAAAAGCTTTTCATTTTCCTTCTTGTCCCCGTGTCTGCATCCTTGAAACTCCCACTGAAGCCCAAAAAGCAGGTCTGTGGAGAACGGCGTTGGCAAGATGAGTCACGCCACTACTGTAAGTCTTTGTTATTATACTTTTTTGGTGGATGTAACAAAGCAGAGCCCCAGTGAGTCCCATCGCTCTGTCAGACAAGCACCGACCGGCAGCCAGGTGCCAGCACTCCCCGCTCCACCGGGAAAGCCCTGGGAGCAGCCGCGCTGCCGGGCCACCGCCTTCCCCACACCACCACCCGCAAGGGACCCGGCTTGGGGAGGGGGCGGGTTGGTGGCACAGTTGAAAGGACAGGACCTGGGACTTCCACCTCATCGACGGCAGTGGGGAGTCCCGGCCGTTCGTGCGTGTCCGCTCCGGGGTGCGGGAGAGGCGGGCCGAGAGGCGGGCCCCTCCCCCGAGTAATAATAAAAACCAAATTAAAATAAAATGTTAGAAGCTGGCGGGGCAGAGGCGGTGATTTCAGGGGAGGGCTGCAGCAGAGGGGTCGGGATCGCGCCCCGAGGGGCAGGGGCTGTGGCAGGGGCTGTGGCAGGGGCTGTGGCAGGG
>VZRM01003891.1:702542-721395 GCA_013397955.1 Grantiella picta
ATGAACGGCGGGGCTCTACCGCCGCTGCCCCCCGTCGCACCCCGCGGCCGCCGGCGGCCCGCCTCTCCTGAGCTGCTGCGCTGCAAGCGCCGCCTGGCCTTCGCCGCCCTGTCGGGCACCGGGGCGGCGGCGGCGGCGGCCGTGGCCCGTCGGAACGAGCGGGAACGCAACCGCGTGCGGCTCGTCAACCTGGGCTTCGCCGCCCTCCGCCAGCACGTCCCGCACGGCGCCGCCAGCAAGAAGATGAGCAAGGTGGAGACCCTCCGCTCCGCCGTCGAGTACATCCGCGCCCTGCAGCGGCTCCTCGACGAGCACGACGCCGCCGCCTCTTTCCCCGACGGCCGCGGGCGGGTGGCCGTCGGAGAAGTTGGCGGCGGCGGCGGCGGCTACTCCTCCGCTTCGCCCTCCTTCGCCTCCTCCGCGCCCGGCTCGCCGTGCTCCTCCGAGGAGAGCGGCTACGACGCTGCGCTCAGTCCCGAGGAGCGGGAGCTGCTGGACTTCACCAGCTGGCTGGGTAGCTACTGACCCGGCGGGAGGTGAGGGGGCAGCCGGAGGGGAGGGGGAGCCGCCTCGCCCCTGGCACTCGGGGGAGCGGGGCACGAACCCACCGGGGCTCTCCTCACGTCTCTCCGCAGCCGCGCTCAGCCCGCAGCACGTCGGCGCCCGCGGTGGCGGCGGCAGCACTATCCCCCCGAAAGTACCGATTTCCACCCCGGCGGGGCCCCGCTGGCTGCTTTTCTCGCCGGGTTCAGCCGTCGTCTTCGAGCTGTGGAAAGTGCAATGGTGTAGCTGACTGCGGGGTCCCGCTCCTTGCGCGGGGGCAGCGGCTCCGCCTGCCCGCCGGGAGCTGCCGACCCACGAAGAGGATGCCCGAGAGAGCCTGCTTCCCCCCGGCACTGCTGTCTGGTGTTGCTTTGGAGGGGTAGAAAGGAAAGAAAAAAAAAACCAGTTGATGCTTCCTTGTTTCTGGAGGGGGAGGGTATTTTTTATCATGTCAGAATCTATTTTATATGTAACTTGAACTGCCTCTGGGGACACTGGTGTATGAAGACTTATTTTTGTACAAGAAACCTTAGAGAAAAGGGATGAGATGGTTCTATTTTTAGCAGGTCCTATCCACTTGTTCTTGAACACTACCAGCTGGAATGTTTTTGGAACATGTACGGTATAGATGAAAAGGTGTTTGGTTTTCTTAAATTATTTTCTCCAAACACTTCAGTAAAAGACTGTAAAGTTATGTTGTGTTTTAACGTGGTGTCTGAGTTTGCCTGGTGTGAAGGTCCACCTCTCTGAAAACTGAGGTTTTTTTAAAAAAACGTATTGAAGGCATTTTTGTATGCACTTGCTAGGTTTTCTTAAATTGTACATATGCAGTTTTTAAGAGAGTATCATATTTTATGTAAATTGACTTTATAAATAAAAATCTATTTATAAATTGCTTCAGGGCTGTAGAATATGTATATTTACCAGAAATGCCCAAGGTGATTTAACTATTGCCTGAAGGGGTGGGAGAGGGGACTAATGAGCTATACAGCAGAGAGGCAGTTCTCCCTGGACCAGGCTGCATTTGCAGAAGGGAATAAGGAGCAGCACAGCACGATCTCCAAGCTTACTTCTTTTCCCCCATCCAAGTTTTATAAACTCAGCACTTGGAGCAGGTACTGCAGAGATGATGTGTGGGGAGCTGCAGATGTGTTTAGGAGACACGGCAGGTTGGGTGCTGATAACTCCTTTCCTGAACATGCAGAAGGTGCTGCTGCAGGAGGCTGCGTTGCCCCTGCCTGGGATGATGGGAGAGCCACGGGAAGCTAAAGAGGAAGTGGGTATCTGAAGTTTGTTTGTCCTGGCAGCAGCTCTCAGGAGGTAGGTTGGGGTGCCTTTATGCGGGAGAGCAGCACCTCTGAGGGAAAAAAAAAAAAAACTTTAAAAACCACATATAACCAACAGTGTCCCACTCTGTCCTACTCTAAGTTGAGCTGCATGTACACAGTCTTTATCTAAAAGCAACAAGCAAATGTGAATTGCTCCTCGGAAACTAGTCAGAGACTCATAAGCTTTGTCCATTACTCTTATGCTCCTGCTGAAGATCTGCTTCAGCAAAGGTGAGGCAGAGGTAAAAACTCTGTGTCTTTAAGGTAAGACTGCTGTGAAAAAAACCACAGGGATGAAGGCATGAAAAACTATGTCAGAGACTGTTAATTCCCTTAAAGAGCTGTATTGAATGTTAGGAGTTGAATGCAGCAAAATGGGCTGGCCTGTAGAATATGCTGAACGAACACAAAGCAGAAATGGTTATTAAAATTGACCTACTTTACAGGGACTGTGTATAATCTCTGCTGCTGTAGTAGTGGGAAGGAACTTTTCAGGCGAATCACTCAGCGGTTCCAGATTCAGGAATTGCAGTAGATGCTCTGTAATCCAGATCCATTGGAGTATTCCACTTACATTATTCTATTTGGAAAAGAAAAAACTAAAAATCCCAACAACAAGCCATAGGAAAACGAAGGCTCTAACAGCAAGCAACATTTAGGAGCCTTCTATCAAGAGCAAGTTACTTTGCTTCAAGTTCTTCCCTAATCAAAGTTACTCTAATAAACAGTCCCTTTGAAGTGCAGAGGGAATTCAAGTGCTTAATAAATTGCTTGCAAAGGTTTTACCCTTTATGGCTCTTCAACAGTCCCCCAGGTAGGAGCAAGAGCTGTGAGCTGATCTGGGCATTAAGTGATCAGCTGTGCTTGGCAGTAGTAGGGAGGGCTGGTGGAGTGGGGCAGCAATGTGGTACCTTTCCCCAGTGTGGGTTTAAGGGCTTCATCCTCGCAGATGACCTCCAGAAAACCAGCCAGACATAAACTCAGAGAGACTCCCACATATTTATTCTCAGCCTATACCAACTTCATGTCATCTTTTCCAAGCAGTTAAGAAATCTGGATTGCTGCACTGGTCTGCACAAGTGTCCCATTATGGCAGAATTCATTTGTTTAAAGCATGTTACTACTGCATGGCAGGGTGTTTATTTTCTTTCCTTAGGTGCACTGATCATTTTAGTATTTCCAAAAGCAATATTTGGCTCTCAATCAAGTAATTCCTAGCATTGCTACCACCTTCATTTTATCACCCAAGATACTGTTGCAGCAACTTTGAAGCAATATCAACCATAACCATATTGGCAAGAAATTAGCTGTAAGCAGTTTTCACTTAAGCAATGTTAATATTAGGGGGGAAAAAAGAGCTTAGCATCACAAGTTACCTCAATGCTGTCAGTCCGTGTTTCAGTCGAAACTAGAGGGAAATCAGGAATGTACAATTTACTTGAAAAAACCCCACAGTGGTCATGATCCTTCCAACCAGCTGAAGGGGAAGAAGGTGCAGGGAAAAGCATGTATGTCTGCTTTAGAAATACAGAATGGACAGAGGGACTCCTTTCCCCAGCCAAGGTCATGGCGACAAGTCATTAGCAAATTCTCAGATCAAGTTGCTGAAGAGAGCTCTGCTACACCAGAGAGAAGGGTACCGAATCATTCCGCCCTTTAAAGAAGCATTAGGGAGGATGCAAGGTACTTTCTTTGGCATTGCAGAGACAGCAAGTACCTTCAGCCAGCCCAGCTCCCTCATCTTCAGCAGCCATCTGAAGACTGCTTGGATGCCGTTGAGAAGAATTCTGACCCGAAAATCTCACACCCAAAATTCTCTGCTCCATTTATGCAAAACAGTGCTAGTTTGAAGATTTGGAGAAGAAAGCCCTCTGACCATGGGAGTCACCTGTCAGCAGCGAGAGTAACAGCACACCTGTCTTCTCAGCCAGGTACTTCCCCTGCCTGCAGGATCCAGCTACACTCGATGATGAGACCCTCAGTCTGGGTTAGCTGCCAACCAAGAACTGCCGTGAGGGGTTCCAGGAAGCCTGGGTGCCTGCCTAAGCTGCTACACGAAACACTTGTGGCCAGGATGGGGAATGCCTCTGGTGAGCACATAATTTCTCTTTAGATGTATAACTAGAAACTCAGTGCCAAAAATTGAGACCCCAGCTCCCAGCAAGACACAAACCCTAAGATATAGGGCTGCAGGAGAGTCAGATAGTCAGATTCAGGCAGAAAAAAATAACCTGAGGAATTCTGAGAATTAAGGGGGAAAAAAAGTCTGAGGACACCAGGAGAAACCGGATTGCCAATGTGCAGATACAAAGCACACTTCTGTAAACCTCTCACATCTCCATCCACCAATGGGTTCCCATTTTCCTAAGCAGCATTTCACAGATCACAGACATGGTTAATGAAGCAGAAACAAGTTGCAGGATGGTGTCAGGAGTAGCTTCCCCCATCTCCAGGCTGAAAGAACCCTTCAATTTTCAACCACAGTCCCCTCCTTGTAATTTTTTTGATGCTCAGACTGAAGCTCTACTTGTTACCCAAAGCACTTAAAGCCCAGCACATGGTAAAAATAGTTCCATGCATTATTTCCCGGTAGTGTTCAAATGATGACATTGTCCCTTATGGGCAACCTCAAGTTCAATTCCACAGCTACACTACTTCCAAATTTCTTCACTTAGTACTAAAAATAATTCTGAAGAAAAGGCCTATGCAGCCTGCTTGAAGGCTTGTGCACCACAAGAAGACCTAGAAAGCAGGCAGGAGGGTGCCCTGCAGCATCTCGATGGCAGAATGGTATTGCTGGTCTTCCTTGCAGGGAGAGTGGCTTTAGCAGAGTCCCAGCACCACAGGAGCCTTCAGGAAAGAACATTAGGAGGTAAGAGTCCAGGGAGAAAAAAGGTTCTCTCCTGTTCCTACCACCACAAGATATCACCAGCAAATACTCTCTTTGCCACAGAGCATCCTGCAGAAAATAGCCCACAGTTTGTTTCAACGTACAACAACTCACATTTACATTGACACCTCGTAAAGATCTTATTAGGGACATCAGGCAGCGAGGTGAGATCCTGCAAATCAGCTTGTTGCTGCCTCCCCTCCCGTCCATAAGGAGCAGCCACCAGGAAAATACTTGTCCTGCCAGCCTTTGGTCTCCGTACCAAGGTTTTTTGGCTGCCGCCGTTTGTGGGCAGACGGCTGTGTGCCGAGACTAGTCCTGAGGTCATTTCACTCTTTTCATACAGGTCACAGAATAGCTGGCTAACAGCAACAATTTTCAGTCATTTCTTATCTGGATTGGATGTGGGCCAGGAGCCTGGAAAGGTGTGTAGTTAGGAGTGAAAGGCAGCCCCTTGCACAGCTGACAGCAGGCAGAGCTGGACTGGCTTTGCCCAGCTTGGGCATTGGCCAACAAGGGTTCGATTTTCTTCCCAGAAACTGCCATCAACAAAGCATTAGCCAAAGGCATCGCTGGGAATAAAGGGAATAACAATATTAAAGCAGCACCAGGTGTAATCACAAGTTAATGTCACACCCTAAAGAGGCTATCGGGCAGTGTAACAAATGACTTTGAATTCCAGGGACATCATCAACACCCAGCTCCTTTGGAGCTTTGTGCACACCCTGGCACACATGAACAGAGGAGCTCTGCCAGGTGCTTTCAGAGCACCCCTGGGACTCCCAGAGCACTGCAGGTCTTCTCAAGCTGGTCCCTGGGGCTTGCTCTTTGGAGAAGTGAGTGGATGCTCCTGTGGCTGAGTCTAAGAACATGGAGGGGCTTTACACTCAAAGATTCTCAATCTTTTTGTTATATCTGAGTGCCTTCTTCCCCCCATTATTTTCCCATAATAAAGATCTACTCGGAATAATGGTAAAGATAGTACAAAAATGGGACAAGTGGCATGGTTAAGGCACTTCACAGTAAAAGGGGCTGTTTTGCACCTCTGCTGTCACCATCTTCAAAAAGGGCAAATTGAAGGGGAACTTCAGCATCTTTAGCTTAGGGAAAGTTTTGCAAAAACATCAGAGACTCAGATCCCTGCAAATTCCTGTAATTTAAATGGAGAGTCTCTCCTGTTCTTGAGAGCCTACAATCAGACAGAGATCATTGTTCAGATCAGGATGACTAAATCCTCATTTTCAGCAGATCACTGCCTGCCCCCTTGATCCCCTTCTCACCTCTCTTTTGTCCCAGGGTACAACAGTGTGACAAAAGAATAAATGAAGTGACCCCCACAAGTCCTATCATGGCTGTGCCACATACAGGTGAGGCAGGAGAGAGATCCTCAGAGAAACCCTAAGCAGATGATGGGCTCCAACAGCAGCATCCACACATGACAAACAGGAAAAACCCAAGACCAGACAGACGTTTATTATCTGCCAAAGCGATCAGTGTTGTTTTACAAGAGAGGAGAAATAAACAGTCATGTAGAGAAACACAGAAAAGAAAAGGAGAAGGAAGTGTAAGAAAGTGGTCAGCAGTGGAGAGCACAATGCATTAAATCAGAGCAAGAAGCACAGAAAAATTATTTCAGGTACTGGTCTGTGACACCCTTCCTCCCCCTTCCATAAATGCTTTTGTTTATGCGTAGATGTTAATAAAAGCAGAGGCAAAAACACCAGAAAAAGAGAAACTTGTGGTAAGGCAATTGTTTGGCTGCAGGGACCAGAACAGTGCTTCAGGCTTTGACCTGTGAGTATCCACTTTGCTGCTGGAGAAGCTTCAGTTCTCTCCTTTCATCTCCTGCCCTCAGCCCCAGCACTCGCAGCCTGCAGTACAACAGTTATCCAGTCACCAGACCCAGTAAATTGTGCTTGCTTTTTAAGTTGTTTGGTTTTGGCTTTTGGTTGTTTTTGGTTTTTTTTTGTTTAAGGGAAGAAAAAACCAACAAAGAGGCATGATAGCCCCAAGGGGAATTTTCTGTTAGAGTCACTGCCAAAAGAATGACCAATTTGTAAGTGAAATGTTGACACTTTTATAACACAGCAAATATCTTTCCCTTGAATGAAGCACTTCAAGATTTTTTTTGTAGAAAATATGAATTTTGTCAGGATGTTAAATACTAGTAGGAAGTGTTCCAATGCTATAACACATTTTCCCTTTCACTCTGTTTCCCACATATAATTCCTTCAAGGCTCCACAAAAAAGCCACAGTCACTTTATAGCAGAACCATCCACAAGAAAAAGCAGGTGAAACCCACTGGGTAAATAAAAGCCTAGTTTAGAGGTATTAGTAAACATGATCATTCCCTTACCAGCAGAGTATCTGCAATGCCCTCTGCACAGGCTGCTAACTCCCATTTTCCTGGCATGAACCTGCCTTCACCGTGGGCTTGTTTTTATCAAAGGGAAGCCAGCTGGTGTCAGTGGAAGCAACTGGTCCCCTCTGTGAAACATCTGCTCGTGATTCTGTGCTGAGGGTGCTTCTGTGTTTCCTTCTCTTCACCCACGAGACACCTGCGCAAGCTGGGCCATGGAGAGGCTGAGATTTGCTTCAAGCAGACTGAAGTTTGCAGCACACTGTATTTGGGTCTGATTTGAACAGAGGCAAGGCTGGGGACTGGGTCTGGGTGCAGCCTGGCAGAGCTCTGCACCCTCTCCTCGCCTGATTGCCCTGAACCTTCTCTCCAGCAGCCCACAGGATTGTCCCACAGGCTCTTCCCTGCACAGTGCATGGACCTGGAGTGCTGCTGAGATAGTTTATACTCTTTGGTCTTTGGCCTTGCTAGATGACAGCCAGTAAAGGGAGGTGAGAGCAGAGAAGCTTTTGAAGTGGGGAGACCACAAGGCTCATCTAGGATGCATACATCACCAAAAAAACCCCAGCCACCAGACAGTAATAACTTCAAAACAGTGCTGACTGGAGTTGAAAACAGTGATGTACTGGCAGAAATACTAGTGCCTAAGCCAAGTTCAGACGTGGTGTAAGCTGAAATTGAGTGTTTATGATGCTGAAGAGAGCTAATGGTTGCCGGCAGGCAAGTCTTGCTGTTAAAGAGAAACACGCAACTTGTTAAAGGGACCTCTGGGCACTCTTTCAAGCCTAGCAGAAATCATAACCAACACACTCTGTGCAGTAAAACCTGCTGGAGAAAGCAAGGGCAGTGTCATGTTCCTTGGTGGGATCTGGGTTATAAGACACAGGCTGCACTTGGTGTGCACACTGCAGAAATCATGCAGGGAAAGAGCAGAAAGCTGGAGAAGGCGCAGAGGAACAGGGCTTCTGGGGACACAGATTGGGGCAGGAGGCCAGACAGGCTGTCTACAAGATTTTTGCTTCTATGTTTGGGGGGACAGGATTTGGGACCATTCTTTGCAAGTAAACCAAACAGCCACCCACATTGTGCTGCTGCCTTCCCATCCCAGGTTCTCACCACTGTCAGCCTTGACCCCATAAAGTGGCATCATCACCACGTTGGTGCACCACTGCATCACTGCATCCTTGGATGGGACTTGCAGCTCCTCTCGTCAGCCACTGCAGCAATCTAAACAGTTGTACAGCTCTTCTCTAGCAAATTGTTATCATCCAGAAGTGTTCAATACAAAGTGAATATCTTGTGTTAATTTATTTTCGCCCATTTAGATTTGTTTTGTTTTATTTTAATAAGAGAAGTGAGTTGCGACTTCTGTTGTAGAGTTAAAATAATTCCCTTGAAGCATTGCTGGTTAAGCAAGTAACATATTTCCAATAAGTTCAGAGCTGAGCATTAAAGAAGCTATTATTTTGCCAGAGCTCATGAAGTTATTTATTGAATATAAACTAAGAGGAGATTTTTTTTTTGTTTCTTTCCCCTGTTCATTTATTGTCTGAATTGGATTTTTTTTTCCATATAGCTTTTTTGGTGTGTTTTTTTTTTTTTTCCCCAGTAAAAAAAACCAGGTGCTGTGAATAAGAAGGATTTTAGAAGCGGAGCTTTTGCATTAGAAAATGGTCCATTCTAGGAGTTGTTGAATGGAATGATTTTTCATTCAAAATTTTGATCATTTCATTGAGATTGCCAAAGTTCTTCATGGTCAAAATGTACAGCAGACCATTTTCTGAATAAAAGACTTCACTCTGGTTCAACTTAGTTTAAAATTTCATTTTACTGGAAATTTTGAGGTACCTCTGAATTATAGATACACCAAAGTACAGTGATGACATTTGAGCTACCAGAAAAATTCTGGGCTCTGCTTCTTCCTTAACAAATCGATAGCAAGTCTACATGAGAAAAAAGCAGGTGGTCAGCTGAAAAACAGCGGGTTGAAAAAAGCAGAGATATGCATGTGTGTGACAGCTTGTCCCCAAACTCCTTTAGCCATGGGGGTGGCCTTGATGTTCAAAATACAGTCCTAAAACATCTCTGAGGGCAGGACCTGTGTGGCATTAACAGCCCTGAGCTCTCTCTGCCTGAGATTCAACCCTGCCACAGGATTTGCAGCACACAGATCGGGGACCAGAAAACTCTGCTGAGACACAGCTTGAGCATAGGGAGGGCTTTTCCTCACAGGGTCCTCCCCAAGCCCATTTTTCTCAAATGCTTTTGGTCTGCCCCTCCCCATCTCTACTTAAAATTAACTCAACATCATATATCACCCCACTTTCTTAGTGCTTTCACCGTGGGAGAAAGCTGGAAGTGGGAGGTGGAGCAGAGGAAAAAAAGAAAATGGGAAATATGGAAGAAAGTGAGAGGCTGAGGAGGGAGGGAGGAGCGGGAAGGGAGGGCTTGAAAAGGCTGGTGAGGGACAGGGGCACGGTGGCCCCCGGCTGCCCCACATTGTGCTTGGCTCTATCCATCTAAATAAAGGGACCATCCTGACTTGTGTCCCAGCTGGGAGAGGTTTTGTTGCCTTTTGGATTTTGGTCTCGTCCCCTCCCTCTGTTTTGCTCCCCCTCCTCTCTTCCCTTCCCTCCCCGCTTTCATCCAGACTGCATCAAAGTGCCCCCGTCTCTCCGACTCCTCGGGCGTTTCCACCCCCTCCCTGGAGGCACAATGTCCCCTTTTGTGGCCACCACCCAGATGACCTTTTCTACCTTCTTATCCCCATTTATCCCTGCGCCCCCGGGTAAACAGACCCGGGGCAAGGGGTGAGTGGAAGCTGGAAGGGAGAGTGCTGGCCCTGGGGCAGGTGCTTCCTTTTGCGGCCCTACTAGCCCCAGCGAGGCAGGGGTGACACCCGGGGAGTGAGCATAAGAGAGTTATTAGGGGGTGGCACCAGTGAGGATCAGCCTACCCAGCATCCCACAGTGAGGTGGAGATGTGGATTTTGCCCCAAAAGAGTGCATCCCTATTTCCACCTTATTTAAAGGCCCATGGCAGCCAGTCCCATAGAAGGGGCTGAGCCAGGCTTGAGTTGGGGCAGCCAAGGGCACTTGCACATGGACACATGGGCCCTTTGAAGAGCAAATGTCCAGCCACAGCCTGTGCTGGGCATGTTGATAGGACAGAGAAAAAAAGAACATTTGCTGGGCTCTATGCAACAAGAGCCTACTCAGTGCCCATCCTGTTGTGCCGGGGAATGCTTGCTTCTCTCCTGGCTTTTCTCCCTCCCTGCTTGTTTCCCTTCTGTTCCTGGTGGTTTATCCATCTATCAGTCTCTGCTCCCTTTGGCAGAACTCAGTCACCTGCCTGGGCTCTGCTTCTGCACGGGGGCTTTGCCTCTGCTGGCTGCAGGGGATGGTAGTGTGGTGGGGTCCCTTCAGTGAGCACCACGAGCAGTCCCAACACTCTTCTTTTCCTTCCTCAGGTCTCTGGAAAAACTACCCCCAGTCCTGCCAGCCCCTTGCTTCCCTGCCGGCAGAGGGGCAGCAGGGCATCACAGGGCTCCTCACTTTCCCACTTAACCAGGCACGGATGCCCATGGGGAGCTGAATCTGCATTAGTGGCAAGGCATTGGATAGGGTGAAGAAGGTGGCCACGTTCACAAGTATTTCTAACAGGGTTATTTTCCTCTTGCAAGCAAGCACCTGCCACACTGGCCTCTCTTTGCATACCGTTTTTGAAGCCATTGCAGGCTTTTAGAAATGATGCCCTGTGCCTGGTGTAGCTGCACTAGAGGAGTGACCTTCCCACTGCTGCATGCCTGGAGCTAAAGCTCTGTGTAAATGGAGCCAGCCCTTTTTCTCCAGGATATTTAACTGGAATCAAGACCTCCAAGCGAAGGAAAACACCCATGCCCTAAAGTTTTTAAAGTGGATAGTTTCTTTTAGAAAACCATGGGCAGCTTTTTGCTATGAATCCCATATTGTCTAGTGCCCCAGCCTGGCACATGTTCCCGAGCAATCGTAAATGTACTGAGGCACAATACAGTGCTCCAACTAAGAAATCCAAGTAAAAGCCTTTATTCTGCATGTCTAATGCTTTCACGCCTTGACATTCAAGCAGATGTGCCTGTGCTGAGTTTTGCTCCAGCTGTGCACACTGGCTGCCCTAGAAATGCAGGTCTAGGATGGACACAAGAACACCCCCTGTCCCCTGGGGCAGACAGGGATATCAGAGTGGGCTCAGGTGGCTCACGCTGGCTGAGCATCTGGCTCGTCTTACTTCACCAGCTTTATTCGTAAAGGGAGAGCTCAGATCCCCAGAGTGCTCCAGGTTGTCCATAATGGAGAATTCTCCACCCCAAATCCCCAGTCTCCATGTGTTTCAGATCCTATTTTGGCTGCCCAAGGTGATACAGTCAGATCCTAAATTAGCCCCTTATAATCTAAATTGAATTTAGACCCAAAAAATCCCCAGCTTTCAGATGTTTCTGGTTACAAAATAACTCTGGCTCTTCTTCTCAGAGGAGTGAAATGGCAGGATTTTGAAATTCCTTGTTGGTTCATGTTTGCATATAAATGCTGATTTTATCTTTTCTGTACACAAAGTAAACACAAAGCTGTTTTACAATAATGTTGCCGTTGAAACATGCACCAAGGATGGCAAAACAACTTAGAGATGTTTCCAGACCCAAGGACTGTGCCTCCCTTCACACAAAGAAGCCGCTCGCTCCGAGATGCCCAGCACACCCTCATCCCTGTTTATGCAGATCAACAGGCAGGTTTCATTAGGCAGTAGTAAGATCCCAAGGTAAAAGTTGGATGGTGATGACAAAAGATGTGCATTCAACCAGACTGCCTAAGCACAGTTTCCTGACGGAGCTGAATTTTTCTATAGGTCCCCAGGAGCTGTGGACCATGCTGGAAGTGCCCAGAATCGCTGCGACTGAGAAATGATGGCTCTTACTCTAACTAGGGCTTACATCTCTTATAATGCTGGTCAACAGAGGGAATGTAATTCAGATTAAAATAAACGTTTGAAGTAGTGTGGCTATCGATGATTAACTCTCTGGGGTAAAACTCTTATACTGAGAGATGCTCTTTGTGAAAGAACTAAATGCAGTCATGGCCAGCAGCAGAGAAAGGAAGATGTGCTGCTGGGAGGAGATAGCTGTCAGAAAGTAAATTAATTCAGCATAATCCTGGACTTACAGAGCTCTGCTGCAGGATCAGAGGTGGCCATACTTTAAAAAAAGACACTGTCCACAAGCCTGACAGCCTTAGTTATGGAAAGAATAATGTACAATCAAATAAAACCACATTTTCTGATGATTTCTTCTTCTTTGTCAGGGGACATTGCAGAAACTCCATTTGAAAGTCAACAGCCTCTGCTGAAAGAGGCGCTCTTGGGTATAATGGGAGAGGATAAAAATCCAGCCCAAATATCTCCCTTCGGCCATCTAAGAGTGTGGTGTCTACTTTAAGTTAGTCATTTGACTACTCATCTACTTTAGCAGCCCACGAAGACAGAGGCATTTTCTGAGAGCAATGCAATCTGCTTGCTGTAGGATGACTGTTTGACATGGGATCAGCTGCCCCTGGGTGATGCCTGGCCCTCCCAGCATCCATAGGTGGGTCTGTGGTAAGGAAATGCGTCAGTTGTAGCCAGCTTTAGGTGGTCACGGGGAGAGGAGTTGCCTCTTGCCCTATATACCTGAGTGCTCATGGAGACAGAAGCACTTGGCCCCATCCCAGAAGTCATCTCTGAAATAACACCTATTCATCCCAAAGTTCACTGAAATAAATGCTGCTGTAGTGTCCAGTGGCCTTTGCATTGCATCTGTACCCTCTGAGGCAGTACCAGAAACAGATCCCAGATCACCGCTGGTGGTCACCACATCTATCTACAGCATGGGTCAGACTGGAAAAGCCCACAGCCTTGTGCACTGGACATCAACCCTTCATCTTGAAATGACACTAAATTCATTCAGCAAAATCTGGGTTATATATTTTTCATGTCCTAGCAGTCGTAGGAGTTTCAAATATTTCAATGCCTTTGACACTGCAAGGGCAAAATTGAAAATGGCACACCAGCTGTTTAAAAGAAAGCAATTTAAAAACTTGTAGGATATTCCTATAAGAAACCACACTTTCCTTCTTGTTGCTTTCAACAAGAGGCTCAGGAGAAGGACTGGTGTGTGCACATGTTCTTCAGGCACTGACTCCTGTGTCCAAAGCAAGAGGCAGCAGAAGATGGGAAGAATAAGACAACTGAGAAATGTCACATTGTTTAGTAATGTGAGTTGTTGCATAGCTGTTCCATGTCAGAAGCAATTGCAGTTGGACAAGCAAATCATCCCAAGCCTCTTGACAGAGTTGCCCAAGCCAGGTTCATATGTCTGCAGTGGAAAGCACAACAAACTTCTGTAAGACAACAGGTCCCATTGCAGTGTGTCAAGCCCTGCTGCCAGTCCCAGCTATCATTTGCAGCCAGTAGGTAACATTGATGCAAATTCATTACTACAGGCAGATCCTCAGCCTGTCTAGAAATGGAAGCAACAGCCTGGGTCAGTATGAAAGAAAGAGTATATTAAATTGTCAGGAATGATAGAAAATGGATATGCCAGTATCTTGTCTCTAAATGGAGTCACTTGCCCACACAAACTCCTCATCTGACCTCACTTGGGTGGCTTTTACTGCCTTCATTGTTTCTATAAAAACCTCAGAGGCATTTCAGTCCATGAAGAAGATGGAAAATCTATTAATTGGCTTATGGCTGCAAGACAAGCTTACCCCTATTTTGCCCTGAGCCCTCCTCCTTGCCAGAATCCCCAATCCCTATCCCCCACTGAAAGGCACGGGCAATCTTAAAAGGCTGGAGAGATCTTCTCCTCTCTGCCTCTGCTCCTACCCTTTGCTCTGCAGGCGGACATGTATACATGACACTGCAAGTGAGGGGACAGAAACACTTCTGTACCTTGAAAGAAGCTCTACCAGGAGTACTTTCTGTAGGTGAACAGATGTGGCCGTTCTATGTCTCCCAACCCGTGCTGGTGTGGTGTCACTGCTCCTGTCCTGGTGCCGTTTCCCTGTCCCCACAGCTCCGCCACCCCCCTCTCCTTCCCCCCTTTCTGCCTTACCTCCAGCCTCTCTGGGCAGTGATTAATGGTGCCCATCAATCAGGCACGGCTGCGATGAATGCGGCAGCAGTTTGCGATTAACCTTGGAGAGCCTTGTCCCCCTGTCCCCGGCCATCCCCCTCCAGAGCCCCCCACTGAGATTATCGGGTGAAATGAGGCGGGATGCGTATGGACCGGGGGTGGGCCCTGGAAAACAGGTCCCCTGCTCTTTTCATATTGAAATGGAGAGGTCTCAATCGCTCCTTTGAACTTTGTTCTCAGGGGTAAAAAGAAACCCAAACCCCAGTGTTTTCCTTCAATTATGCAGGGGGGGACCAGGATTGGGACAGTCAGGGTTAGTGGCAACAGTGGTGCCAAAAGGAGTTGGCTTGGCTGCCTTGTGGGAGAAGAGAAAGTGTCAAACCGTGGCTCAGTTACCACGGGGGTTTCACTTGACCTCCCCGTTTTCTCTCACGTCCGTGTAGCAAACCATGCCTTTGCTAGTGCTGTACTGACACGGGATGGAATATAGTCCTTGCTTTCAACAAGTGATGGCAATGATTTCTTAGTTTCTTATAATGCCTTTTAATGTCTTCAACCAGGATTGTACACCCTTGCCCTGCCACTGGAAGAGGGTGGAAAGGGAAGGTGGTCCCATTTCTGCCTGTGCCAAGTGCTTATATTCAGGGTTGCTTGGCTGGACTAGACTGACATCCCACAGACACTAGTGTGGCTCACCCCGATGCAGCAGGGTGCACCTCGTGCTGTGGTTTGGCACATTGCAGCAGGCTGAGGAGGAAAAGCCAATGACACCACCTGAACTACACCTGCACTTGACACACTGCCACGGTGTGAGTTGACACTGGGTGTTTTTGATTTGAAGGTGTTCAAGGCCAAAGTTTACACCTCTGTGTGAGAGGGTTTGCTCGTGGTGGCGGCTCATTGCTGGGGCTGGCATTTCTCAGGCAGGCAAGCTGTCAGCTCCGCGTGAGTATCATATCCCACACCAGCTGTGACAGCAGGGGAGGAGGTGAAACAGCCAGCACCTGAAGTAGAGATAACTAGAGAACAACCCAGGGCTTGTAATTCCAGGAGGAAAGCACTGGTGAGTGAGGTCATTCTCCAGTGCGTGGGATACATTTCTGCTTTCGCTCCTCTAAAAGTCCTTAGTGCTCCCTCATTTGCTTATAATCACCAAGAGGCTTTGTTGGTAAGAAATAAAGCTGCACGTGCTCCCATTTAAAGGCCCATGGGGCCCTTTTTAGTCTTGTCCCTTGCAGATAAGGATGCAAATTATCAAACGAACTTCAATTAATAGCCAAATCCCTCTAAAGAAACAGCTTCATACTCAAGCATTTCTAAAAAGGGTTTAGAGACCCAATATTTGTCTCTTATTTGAATGGACATTATGAACATTTTGAACTCTGTTGTTCATACATTTATATACACACATATATACATGCAGTCCGGTGTGCATGCAAATGTTTGTGTGCCCAGCCAGTGTTTTCAAACTCAGGAGGAGGAAACCTTGCTTTGCTCATGGATTTGAGTGGGGAGCCACTTGGGTTGCCATCAGTTCAGGGGCCGGGCTCCAGCATTAGCCTGTTTCACCTTCTTCTCCAGCCATCCCATCCCTCCTCACCTCAGAGTGTGGGTGCTTGAAGGGTCTTGCAGGAGAGCTTTGGGGGGGAGAGGACTGACTGACTGCTCAGGAGCCTAACAAAGCAAGGCTGAGCTTCACCATAGCATTTGGAGAGGTGGGGCGAGGCAGGGAGGGCACATGACTATTAAGATATCCCTTCAAATGTTATTAAATAATGTTTTGCTGCTGCAGCACAACAGGTGTGGAGGCACAGGCAGGTAAACACAGCCCAGAGCAGGGCAGCTTGCCAAGTCTGTTTCCTTACATAAATCTCTCCACTTCAAGGTATGCAATTAATCCCGGCTCCAGCCTCCGTTCACCACAGACCTTCTTTGTACACATGATGTATTAATCACCAGAAAGGACTTTTGCACCTCTGCTATCATTCTCGCTTTGCAGGCGGCTGCAAAGAACTTTGAGAACCCGCAGAGACCAAAGGACGTGGTGGCAGAGGCAGGTTGGTGATGGCACCAGACAGCCAGAGGACGTGTGTAGGTACACACACGTGTGGGGGTGTGTGCCTCTGCCATACGATGGAGTGCTGCAGCCCATTTGACACTGATTTTGCCAGCAGATCCCCTGCTCTCCATTCCCTGGAGACAACGGACGTTAATCAGTAACAGCTCCCCACCCTGAGTTTTACAGGGCTGATTACAAGGAGTGCTCATTAAAAATCCAGGAGGACAGCAGATCCCCATCAAGAAGCCTGATACTGCAAGAGCCTGCATGTAGTTCTTCATCCCTCGTGTACACGGGCGGGAGCAGCCCTATCTCCTGCATCTCAGTGGAGGGAGAAAGCATGGCTGACCCACAGAGAAGCCTGCCCACACCAGGCTGCGACAGCACCCCCATCCTGGCCCCGTTCTGGCAAGCCCAAACCCTTTGTGCTGCCCAGGTTGAGTTCTGCTGGGACATGACTCTGCAGCCACCAGTGGCCAACTTCGACCAAGAGCCCAGTGAAGCCAGGCAGCTCAGATGTCAAGAGCCTTCTATTTTCCCTTATATTCCCTATTTTGCCTTTCATGATACACACTGTGTGTGTTTTATGTTCCTTTCAGAACTGGCAGCAACAAGAGCCCTGAAATTCCACACTCACCCTAATCCTGCCACCAGCTCTGATGGCCTCTCTGGTCCATACTTCGCTAAAAGCCCTGCAGGAGAGGAGGACATTTCTTGAAGGGACAAAGCATTAGGACGATACCAGATTGAAGCCAAGCAGGAGACTACCCAGGTGCCAGCCTTGCTTGTCTGTTTGTCCTGCCATCTTTTTGGCTGCAGATGCTGCTGAGGCACCCAGCACAGGCATCCCTCCACTGTTCTGCCCTTCCTTACCTCCTTTCCAATTGCCTTAGGAAGGAGCCCAGGACCTTGAATTTACCTGGCTCACTGTTGGCAGGTACAGCCCTATAAATCTTCTCTGAGACAGCAGTGGTGCAGCTTGGATTGGGCTCACTGGGGAGGGCTTTGGGGTAAAGCAGAGAGAGGGCAGCAGATGGCCAGTGTGGTTTCAATGTACCCAGAATGCTCCTATCTCCAAGGCCTCAGAAAGATTACAGATGTGCTTCTTCAAAGCAACAGAGACTGGAGCGCGGGACAGGCGAACACCCACCCTGCTCCCACCAGGGCCATGGGAACCCATGGGGATGCCTTTCCTCCCCATCTGCCTGGGAAGGGTCAAGGGCTGAGCCTTCAGTCCCCACGATAAGTGGGGTGGGAGGGAGCCACGAGCAAGGCTGGACCTCATGGCCAGCTTCCAGCTGCCTCAGCTTGGCATTCAGTGTGGCCAGTGCCATGTCCCTGGCTGGGAATACAAGTTCATGGAGTGGCTGAGTCACAGAGCTCCTGCTCGAGGCCTTTACCCAAGTGCTGCTCAGGACTCTTCTGAAACCTGGCTGTCACCTAGGGAACACAGGGGACTCAGCACTGATTGCTTGTGGCTCTCCAGCTGTACCTGAGGTTTTTTGCATATTGGTATCCAGTGCCTGGTTTATGCTGAGGAGGCTCTGCAGCCTGCAGGGAACCCCCTGCTCCTGAACCTGTAGTGCTGTGCTCCTTCAGGGCACATTGTCCCTTGTCCCAGGGGCTGCCAGCTCCTTACGTCAAGCCATGTAGTATTTTATGAGTCTGACCACTCAAAATCTTTCAACTTCTTGTTTTGCTTTGCCTGTAATGTTTGTCCCTGGATGTACTCAGTCTATTCACAGCAAGGTAAAAATAGCTAATGGGCTTTTCTGGCTGCTATTTCCTTGGTTGTAGCCTTACTCTCAGGTGAGGGGCAGTCTGCAAGATGTTGGTTCAGAGTCATTCGGCAGGAGCAAAAAAAGAGACTTTTCCATTCGCACAGTGAAGACTTGCCTGCCCCAGCCACAGAGGGCAAGGCACAGTGTGAAGGCAGAGTGCCAACAAAGTAGCTACTCATCCCAAGATAAAGCTGGTGAAGACTGATGTTAATTAAACAGAGTATGTTTTTTGTTTCAGCATGTTTATTAATTATTATTATGACTATTTGCAGTTTATATTTGAGTAATGCCTACAGGTCTGAATTAGCAGCCTGGAGTCACTACTGTCCAGAGAGCAAGAATCCAGGTGGGCAGAGGCCAGGCCCTGAAAGCTTACCCACAAAAACAGCAGGAGCTCAAACTAGCTTTTCATCCCAACAAAATTGTCCTTTGCACCTTGAGGGGCACCTGCACTGTGCTGTTTTAAGCAGCAGGGATGAGAGGTGTGTCCTGAGGACCATGCTGGACCACTTCAGCCATGTGGCCACCAGTGGGGACTCAGGGTGGGGGAAGACCTGCAGAGCTCACAGAGTGGCTAGGAAACAGGTCCAGAAGAGACACTGGGTTGCCACATCACCTGTTTTTTTGCAGTCAGTGACAAAGGTCTTCTCAGGGCAATGTTTTCTCTCTTCAGGCTATTTTTCATTGTTCTGTGATGCGGGGGCCACAGATAGGAAGAAAAAGGTAGGAAGGAAGGAAGGAAGGAAGG
>VZRM01003891.1:721806-737546 GCA_013397955.1 Grantiella picta
AAAGAAAGAAAGAAAGAAAGAAAGAAAAGAAAGAAAGAAAAAGAAAACCAAAGAGACATGATCTTTTAGGCCCTGAAATTGATGCATGGTCTGGGAGCAAGTTCTCTCCTACCAAGGGATCCTTTTCTCTCTCCAAACAGGGCCAAGACAGGAGCAGAGAGTGAGAATGCATGTGAGGGCATCACAGCAGTGTGACCATGGTCCTCTGCAGTGCCCCATCACCACCGGTTCCCTTGCAGGACAGAGTGCCAGGGAGAACCTCACAGGTGAGGAAGTGGTGATGTGGGTTCCTTGCAGTGTAGAAGGCAGCAAGGGGAGCCCTTGGCCTGTGGCTTGTAGTCCTGGGCAGTGACAGCAGGTGATGGCTCCTGCAGTCTCTGGAGGTTGAATCACAATACCAGAACTTGGGACATGGCAGAGGACAAAGCCTCTGCTGCTCTATAATTTTCTGGGCATCACTAATTAAATAAGGGGTGTTTCCTCCAGCCGCCATCCATCACAGCTCCGAAGGAAGGCAAGCCCGTGTCTGCTACCCTTGAACAGCGATGGAGAGTTGTAAATCTCCTGCCTTTCTGACCACCTCTCTGCATGTCTCACAGCTTCCCAGTGAGCTGCCACTATTTGAAAGGCAGACCAGACCACAGCCTTCGTGGTGTGCTCAGACAGCGGAGGGACACGGAGAGGGATGGCCACAGCACTGGGGCTCTGTGGGCACCTGCAAGTCCTACTGCCTTTGCCCTCCCTGGGAGGCTGCTCTCCACCTCCCTCTCTCCCAGGGCAAGCCCACCTGCTCCAGCACCTCTCTGTTCCACAGGGTCGCTCCAACCTCTTCCACTGACTCTTTAAATCAAAGCTATGAGGAAAATGTTATCAACCTGCAGCTTGAGCTGGCAAGCCTTGGGCAACTGTCTAGTGAGGTTATCTTGAAAAAAAAGCCTGAAAATGGGAATTGTCCTGGGTTGTGATGATTTTTGTTTTTTCTGAGATTAGGACAGAGAATATGGCTCTCTTTGTGCCCTGACCTTTGGACAGCATCCCTGCAACTGGGGCACTGCTGAGGATGGAATGGATACTGCATATAATGTTATCTGGGATCTCTGGAGTATGAGGCCAGGCAGGATCCCCCAGGTCCCCCGGGCACAGAGCTGCTGAGCAGCACTGTGCTCACTCATTGCTCATCTCTGCATCCCCATGTGCCCCTGTGAGACAGAGCTGATCCCAGCAAGAGGGGCATCCACAGAGATCTGCAGCTGGGGATCCCAGGAACGAGCAGAGTAAGAGTATGCCTGCTCTCTCTTTCATTTTCCTCCCTTTGTCATGCTTGTGAAGAATTGTTTCTTTCTTTTGAAGTCTCCCTCCTCCAGCCCAAATAAGCTGCCTCATCACCTTGTCTCCCTTCTCCCACCACCTGAGAGCTTTTCAAGCATGGCTTCCTGAATGAAGGCTGGCTCTGGCTCTATACCACCAGCCAGGAGCTTGAAGATCCCTTCTGCTGCCTCCTTTGCACTGCTATCAGGTTCAACCTGTTCAATTAGTGGTGCCCCAGGCGCTGTGGGTTCCAGCTTTCTCTTTCTGCCTCATTTAATTTGAACACACGCACCTCTCCCTCCCTTCTCCTGCCTGCTCACTTCAAGGCCCCAGGCTCTGCACTGTGAAAGGCACAAGGCAGGGCATCACTTACACGCCTGGAATATGTTGCAACAAGCCCAACAGCCTTTTACAAGGAAGTCTTGGGCTCAGACGATGAGTTAGAAAGTCCTTTTGCAAAGCCGCCTTTCTTGGGTAACAAAATGCACAGCTAAAACCCATTCACTGATTTCCAGTGCTCCTTGGTGGATTGGTTTCCTGACCTGCTTTCTTCTTTTTTGGAGGGGTTTAACATTGCTTTGTGCACATGTGGAGAGCCAACCAGCCGTGTACCCAAACAACATATACGATGAGGAAAGGATTAGCTGAAACTGCTCACTGGCTTTTATTCTGGCTTCAAAAGGAAGCCGCTTTTGGAGCAGCTCTTCAGCTGCTTGCCTCATCGTGGAGAGCCTTGTAATGGGCATCTCTCTTGCCCTGTCCTGACACTGGCATGGAGATGCCTGAGGAAGGTGCAGGATGGCTGCTCAAAAGCATAGATCTGACTTGCTCAGCTGCCTGACCCCAGGGTTAAAAGCTGCATCTGTGGGGTGCAGCCTGGAGGAGCTCCTGCTGTAGGTGGAGAGAGCTTCCTAAAAATCCTCACAGCAGCGAGAGCTTGTCCTTCCAGAAAACACCTGCCTCTAAGACCCATGCAAATGTGCAAACAGATGGATGCACACACCATATATCTGTAATGCACCTCTCCTGGCATTGCTGGGCATGGAAACCGATCCCATGTGGTGGGCATGGTGCCTGTCACTGTTGCACTGTCACACAGGATATGGAGGAGGCTGAATCTCGTTTTCCTCTGTGTGTGTGTGTGGCCAGCACTGTCTCCTGCACAGGGAGGGATGCTGTGCCTGTGCATAGTGTGTTGGAGAGATGCTCTGCCTGCCAGGGGAAATGTGGTGGCAGTGGAGACAAGCTCTGGGTGCTTTGTGTGAGCAATGTGACCTGACAAGTAGCACACTGCTGCTGGGGACTTGGCTTTGCCACGGGGACCTTCAGGGGCACTGGGCTCTCTGGAGGGGCTGACTGAGCATCTGAGCTGCGCAGCAATCTCCCACAAAGGCACAGCCTGCTGTGCTCCGGCGTGGGTAGGAAATGAAACTTAAAGCTAAAAATAAAGAAAATAATCTGATCTCTAAAACTGCACGTTCAGGTGCTGTTGGTACTGGCAGGGAAGAACTGCAGCTCCAGCACCCTGGTGGTGGCTTCAGAGCTCTTTCACTGCCTGCAAGCCCAGCTGAGAGCCTCAGCCAAGTGGAAGAGCCCTTTGCAGTGTCCTGGGCAGCTCTTTACAGGCTGCATTGGCTGCTTGGCAGCTGCCCAGAGCCTCATGGGGCATTTGCCCTCACTGCCTGGCTGCTTGGGCTATCTCTGCCATGATAAATCTGCCAGAGATGTTGAGTCCAGTTCAGTAGGATGAATGGGACAAAAGAACTATCAAAATTGACACAGATAGACCGATTTTTGTCAGCAGAAATGCTGACTGCTTTGTGAGGACCACCAGCAGCAGCAGCAGCAAAAACAGTATGATGATAAGGAAGTGACAGAAAGCCATTTGGCCTGTCATTTCAAGATGAAGATTTAGACATCTCTCTTACTAAGGAACCAGCTGGAAATACTACACCAGTCTGTGTTAAATATCTTCTCTGCTGCCACTACACCCAGCTGTCCCACTCATGTGTTGGCTGTACACTGCAAAGTATAAAACCTTTCATGTCTCACTTTGTGCTGGACGGTTTCTCCATGTGGTTTCTTAATGCCTCAGGAGTTTATTCTGCAATATGCCATTTTTTCCTACCAATCAACCAACAGTTGTTTGCTTATTTTACAGGCAGAGAAACATTTGGCCGAGCTACAACAGTTTAACCAGAGCATTCATCATTGTTTACCAAAACTCAGTGACTGGGTAGAACAAGAGTTCAGCCTGACCACTGCTGCTTGGAAGCCCAAAGGAGGTGCTGAGTAGATGCAGATGCCATTCAAGGTCACCTTCTTCCTCTGAGTGAATGTTAGGGATGCTCACTCAGCATTTAGTGCTGGACTCCTTCAGATGGGGAGATGCTGGAAGCCCCTCTCTGTGCTGCAGGGAGGGATGCTCCCCAGCAAGTGGAGGAAAATTTTGATGGGGATGAAATCAGTAGGAAGTTTCATGACCGATTTCAATGTCAGTTTTCCTTTAAAAAAAAACGAACAACCAACATGAAAAAGAATAACTGCACCGTTGTCTTTTGTCTCAATCTTTTGCAACCTTCAAACGGTGCCTCAAACCTGTTTCAGCCACTTTCTGTTTTGAAATGGTGAGAAGACAACCATAAAGCTCTCTACAGTCTGTCTGTCTCACCAGGGTGACTCACTCCAAAATGCCACATGTCCCTGACAGTGGCTCTGTGGTCCCTGAATGGGCTTCAGAGTAAGGACGAGCCAGGGGTGGATAGGAGTGTGGGGTGGTCCTGAAGCCTCACCTCCATCTGCCTGGAGCCTTGTGGGAGTGATGAGTACAAATGTGCACCCAAGTGAGTGGATTTGAAAGGCAATAAAGACATTTAATGCAGGAACTTGTGTGATTCTGTGTTTGTAAATCCCTAGTTTTGCTATACCTATCCCTCAGAAGGGTGATACAGCCAGCTATCTAATTTTTCATGCATTTTACCATTAAAAAGGCATGCTTTCAAGAGGGCTGGAAGAAAAGAGGCCGTGCTTACACCACTGACCCTTTGCTATCTCTTTATGAACATGGCTGAAGGATTTCTATGGCTGAGATGGGTAACAAAGGCTCTGCAGTGCCACAGCTGGGATTTTTCATGCTCCAAGGAGAGACGAGCATCTTGCATCCCACCGAGGGCTTTGGCTGGAGCTGCTCCAGTTGTTCCCACCTCTTTCCCCTCTCTTTCACCCGGGACAAGAGTCACGGGTTCTCCCCGAGCTGGAGGAGAAGGGGGAAGAGAATGAGGATGCTGGGCGCAGGGCGAGGGGGAAGAAGAGGAGAGGAGGAAGGACAGGAGGGGCGAGGAGGGATAGGCAGCCAGAGCTCACTGCGAGAGAGAAGACAAGGGTGGAAGGATGGGGGTCTGCGGCGAGACGAGGGGACGGGAGCTGCCCCTTTCCCTTGAAAGCGGCTTTTCAAATGGAAATGGCGGGGTCAGCAGCAGCAGCCCTTGGACAATGGCCCCCTTCGCTCCGCTCCCCGCGGGCACAAAGAAGCGGGAGGACGCTGCCGGGGGAGCCCCGCTCCGCTCCCCCCGGCCCGGGGCAGAGCGAGGGGTGGCTCTGCCGGGGCTTCCGCCGCTACTCGGGCGCAGCCGGGCTGCTCGCCCAGCGCCCGCGGGGCACGAAAACTGGCTGGAAGAATGCTAACAAGGTGGGGAGAGGGAGGGAAAAAAAAACCAGACGGAGAGAGAGAAAAGCTGAAAGATTTCAACACAAATAATCTTCAAGGAGTGTTCTGTAAACAGAACGGAGGGCAGGGCGCCAGGAGCACCTGCCTCTCCGCATTGACATTAATTGTTCGGGAAGAAGGGGGGGAAAAGCCCTCCTCTTGCCGTGCGTGTGCTCGTTGTGTGCCCGTTCCCGAGTGCCTGGGAGGCGGAGGGTGCTGTCTGGTGGTGGGCGCTGCGTGGTGATGGGCGCTGCGTGGTGATGGTGGGTGCTGCGTGGTGGTGAGCGATGCGTCGTGATGGTGGGTGCTGCGTGGCAGTGGTGGGTGCTGCAGCAAAGCCAGCTCTTGCACCCAAACTCGTCGGGTGCCTGCCCCACATCTGCTCTGCCTTCCTCTGCCCCTTCATTCCTGGGTGATGCCTGAGGAGCCGAATGCTTGCTAAAGCCCTTGGTGGTTTAAACCTCTTAGAGTCTTACATCACCCTTGGTTCCTGCTATTGTTTTCCCTCCCTGTACCGTGTGTAAATCCCTTGCCGGGCGCTGCCAGGCTCCTGACCTCGCAGCTCCCCTGCATCGCCGAGTTTCTCAGGCGCAAGTTTTGTCCTGTTCTGGGAGTGGGTATAAAGGAGCTGGAAGGCTCGTGCACCCACACAAGCAGTGGAGAAGGATTAGACCGTGCACGAACAAGTCCCTAATCATACAGTTTGGCAATTTCCCGGTCAGCACCGCACCCCTCCCAGCCAGGAGTTAATCTCTGGGTCTCAAGTGTGGGGCACCTCCGGTAAGCAACGTCAGTACTTGCAGAGGCTCAGGGGAGGATGATGCTGTGGCTGATCTGGTGCCATTTCCTTCTACCCCTTTCCACCCTGCAACCTGTGCCAGCCTTGGCTGAAGAGCTCTCTGCCTCTCATGAGCCCAGCTCCAAGGACCTAAAGTGTAGACACACCAGCACACAAATTTTAGATCCTAAAGGGTACCCATTATGCACAACATCTTCAATCAATATCCTGGTAGCTGCTTCTTCCCTTATAGCCATGAAGGACATCAAGGCACACGGGGTTATTTGGTGGTGGTGGGGATGTGGGTGGGCTGGACACGATGCAAATGCAGATGGGACACAAGGCTGAATCCTTGTTTGGTGCTCAGAGTGTAACTGAGGCTGCCAGAGCTGCCTCCGGGGCACCTCTTGTCTCCCTGCTTAAACAAATAACGCTTGCCTGAGGCACACAGCAGGCCCAAGCAAAGCAATCCAGAAATCATTCGCCGGTGCTGATGGATTTGTTAGCTGGTGTAAAGGGTACACTGGTTTCATCTGAACACCGCAAGGCTGATTACAACTTGCTAAAGAGCTCTCCTGGCTGTTGCATTCAAAGATCTTCCTACAGATGCAGCTAGTATCAGCAAAGGGCTGACGACTGATGTTTGTTTGCTGCTCTGCCTTGGAGCTAGGCAGCACAACCAAATTTTGCAGGCATTGCTCAATTGCCATGAAACAGCCCATCAAAACTTCTGCATTTGCTCACCTTATGCATGCAGAAGAGTCTGGATAGCCAGTGTCACTAGAGGTGACTATTCGGTTCAGCAGCACAAGCTGGGAGATGACCAGCCAAGGCTCTGTGATGGGGAGCAGTTCTTACA
The DNA here is from genome assembly GCA_013397955.1 of Grantiella picta. NCBI lineage: Eukaryota > Metazoa > Chordata > Aves > Passeriformes > Meliphagidae > Grantiella > Grantiella picta. The sequence goes on from VZRM01003891.1 coordinate 728,458, forward strand.
GTGCTTCCTCAAGGGAGAGAAATCTGCAGCAAAATTGTTTGTGGTAGCATCACTTTAAATGAGGGACATGTGGGTGCAGCAGAGCACTGGGAACAATGGGGTGTTCTGTTGGTGCTGTGTTACTCCAGGATTTTGGCATTGATCAGATCTCCCGAGTCTGGAGGAGATCTGCTGGAGGAAAGCACTGGTGAAGTCACATACCTCCTGTTCCATGCTTATAGCTAGGCTTTGTTATTTGATGCCCCAGGTTCCATTATTTTTTTGTCTCCAACTTTCTGCTCTTGATAGTCAACCACCCTTACCTGGGACACTCTTATGCCTCACTGTTTTGGCTTCAGACTGACTTAACTTCTTTTCTGTCCTGCCTGATATCCTCCTCTGTACATCTTTAAAGTGTCTCTCCCTGCCCCATCACTCTTCTTTTGGGGATGGCCATCCAACCTTAGATCCTGGCTCCAGATGCTTCCCAAGGAATTGCACATCCCCAAGCAGTCAGACCATGCTCAGCACCCCCAGCTGACATCCAGGACCCATGCAGAGTTTCAAGCCCCCACAAAGGATGGGGAAACCGGCAGATTTGGAGAGAGGAAAAAGAAAGAGGCTGCCTGTGGCCAATACCTCTTTCCCCCCATCCTGCCCTCTCCCAGTTTAACCATTAACAGGCTGGCTGGCCCTGCTGAGACAATGGTCTGTTTGTTTAGCATGGGGGGAGCTCATATCAGGGCCTGGCAGATTTATCAAAGCGGAGTGATTAGCTCTATTAGAGAAGGGATTTGTGTAAACAAAAAGACAGGTGCAAAGAGACGATTCCAGCTGGCAAGGGCTTCACAGAGCATGAAGCATTTCAGTGGCAATAAAACTTCTTCCAGGAAACAAGAGTCAGACTGGAGAGAGCATGTGTGGTTTTAACCTATTTGACTGGCCCTGCCGACCAACAACCATCCCAACCATTCCTCCTCTCTGTTCCATGCAAGGGGGATGTGGCCTTTGGTGTGTCCATGTCTCTCACCACTCCCCTGAGTTTCCTCCTGTGGATGGGTTGCAATGCTGGCACGTGGTACTGGAAGCTATCCCCTGGGGATGTGCCACCCCTGAGCCACATAACAGACTCCACTTCATAGTGGGAAGGCTAAGCCCTGTCCTGCTATCCCAGCAGTCTTCCTTCCTTCAGCCTTGTCCTGCTGGAGTGATGCTGGACCACCACGGTCCCACAAGTTGTCAGCAAAGATGTTTGTCATTTGCTGACAAATATGGTTTGGTGCAAGCCCAGCGACAGCCTCTGCAGAAAGAGACAAAGGCTGAATCCCCAAAATACCCAGACCTTGACCTTGTTTTTGAGAGCTTTCTTTGGGAACAGAAAATGAAAGCCCTATTGACAGCACACGTACCATGTTGTACTCATTCAAAACACCTCTGTTCACTGCATTTAAAAATTTATCCTACTAGCTTCTGTGTGAAATTATTATTCAGTTTAGACTACACCAGCACTGTAATAAGCATGATTTTCAGCCCACTGCCAAAGTGGATAAAGCTTCACCACAAGAAACACTTGAAATCAGAGCATACGGCTCTCCCAGCCCACCTCTTCAGAGCATTGCTGAACAGAAGTTGAAGTTTTGATTGTGAAAGGTTGTGAGATTGAAGCAAATCAAGGAAACAGGAGGAAACCCACCATGAGCTGAGTTTTTGTTTCTCTGATTTGAGATCTCAGTAAATGGGACCCAGCAAAAGAGAAATTTGTCACCCCCAGCTGCAGTTCATTGTCACAGCAGAGGACTGGTAACAATAATCTGTCTTTTGTTTCTTCTGCAATAACCTTTCCTTCAATAGCAGATGTGTTTTCTGCTTCCCATGCTACCTGTGTCCTTAAATGATCTCTTCAAAGGAGCTACACTGATGCCGTAATATTTTACTGAGTGTAACATGCATGAAACTCTTTCTTCAGACATGTTTTATTGGCCAAGCATGTATTAGCTTGGCTGAGGGCTGGGGTTTGTAGCTGATTCAGGCCCATAAGGCAGCTAAGCACGTACTGAGCTTTTTAGAAGCTCTAGATTATAGTCTGCAATTTTAGATACTGACTTGTTTGTGTCTTTAGACACCCATCAATGCTTGACTTATTTCTCTCTCTACCTATTATTTTCCTTTTATTACAATTTATTATTAATATTGTTACATTTTGGTTCAATTATTAAACTGCTCTTATTCTAACCCACGAGTTTTCTTGCTTTACCCTTCCAATTCTCTTCCTCCCATCCCACTCGGTGGGGGAGTAAGCGAGCAGCAGATCCCTGCTGGGGTTAAACCACAACAGTGTCCAGGATGCCCAGGGAAAAATCCAGTCCTGTGGGTGGCTCCTGAGACCTCTTTTGTGCACAGGTCACTGGTGTCCCCAGAGGCTGCAGCCAAGGTGCCACTGCACACCACTGATTTCTGCACAGCCTGTGGAACTTCAATCTGCTTTGCCCTGCCTTGGCTTTTTTTTATATACCAACAGAGATGATAAGGTTGGTCTCTGTTTGCAAAGTATGAAAGATTTCATGAGCTATTGCTCTGTTTGCAGCTGGCCACGTTGTAACTGCATTCTTTGACTGGTTGGATGTACTGTTTATCACTGAAGGGAGCTATAAAATAAAGCCCTGGGGCTATGTCTTCAGAAACAGGTGCCGCAAATGTGGGCCCAAAGCATGCACAGCCCTAAGGAGAGCTATGCAGCAAGCACTGGACCCTGTGCACACACTACCCATGTTTCTTGAACAGTCAGTACAGGCTTCAATTGCCCAAAGTCTGGTGCCACTTAAAGTTATCCTTCAAAGTTCAGCTTTGTATAGTTTTGATGATGTTACTTTACTGAGGAATCCAGTGGCTCACTCTCTGCATCCATGTCTCCGCTACACTTGCTGCGTGGCTGACTTGTGTGTTTGGTCCCTGGATGAGGATGATGGTCATCTGCCCTGCTGCATTCCCGCTCACCCTGCAATTGGGACCTGCTAGCATTTTGCTCCGTGCTGGTTTTCTGTTTATGGGACATGCAGGGCTAATAATGTCACACATGCTACAAACAACTCTCTAAGCCTAAACAGGTCCCAGCATGTGATTTCCCTCTTACCACGTTTGTGGTGGTGCCTTTTGCACCTTCCTTCATGCTGATAGTGTTTCACCACCAGGAGCATGCATGTCCTCTCTCCTTCTCCCTTGCCATCTTGCTGGTTTATGACCATTTGTTGTTGTTTGTTGCAGCTGAAAACAGAAGAGAGAGAAAAGACAAGTGTGTGTGTGTGAAGTCAGAGGTTCAGTGAGAGCAGAGCTGGTGTCAAACCACCATAGAACTTAAGCAGAGCCCTAAGGGCTACACCTGATTCCTCATATTCCTGCTTTCCACACAGCAAACAAGCCTTTGTGCTGCTTATAGCTAAAACCTTTCTGGTAGAAGTGTTCCTGTTTTACCAGTATCACATAATTTGCATTGAGTGTCAGTTCCACATTCTCCTGGCATTTTGTAGCTTTTGAAAGGAGAAAGCTCAGAGGTTCTGCTCTTGCCTCAGACTTCAAGGAACAGAGCGTATTTCACCCCATTAATGTGAAAGCCTTAATTCCCTTGTGCATTCAAACAGCAAAATAGATCCATCAGTGTGACAGAACAGTCTGAAGGATCTTCATTTATGCCTCTTACCCAAGGATCAAACAGTGGACATAGGCAAGAGTGGAAAGAAAACTGAGCTCATAAAAATTCATGCAATTATTTCTTGGCAAGTCATCACTACCATTTTGCTTTTGTGTCAGGAGGGTGTAGGAATGCTGGTGTCTGGACAGAGATCCTGTGAACCTGGCCTGTCTGCTGTCTTGCACACCCCACCAGGGAACTTGAGCACAGCTCTCCGTGGTGAAGAAATGGCAAACCTGTGCTTTCCCCTTCTTGCTCTTCTCCTGGGCTCTGCTTTACCAAGGGTGCCTTTGCTGCACCATCACTCAAAATGGAGTTTGCACATAGGCAGGAAGTGAACGAGAGGAGAGGCAAATGAGATGTTCTGCCCCTGGCTTCTCAAGAGAAAGGCTTCTGTCTACTCTGCCCATAATCAAATCCATGCAAATGCTAGGTGTCAGCAATGTCTAATGGTGGCTGTTTCAGAGAAGGATGAGGCACTGTTCACTGAAACCTGTGACAGCACCTGTGTGTTGTAACCTATGGATGACCTGCTGACAGCCCTAAGAATTGCCATGCACGCACAAAAGGTGCTTTTGGGATTGTCTGGATGTCACTGATCACAGTGCTTTGATGAAAGGACAGTGGGAGTGCTGCATTTGAGTCATGGCTGGCATTGCTTTGGCTGGACCTGGGCTAGCTGAGAAGGCACCAGTGGCCCTGTGCAGCCTGTGCTTGATACCCAGCAGTGTCCCATACTGGTTGGTCATGTATTGCTGTGAGTGCAACTCACACTGCTGCCTTCATCTCCCTGTTCCCCAGAAATATGTTTTTGGCAGCCTGTGAGTGCAAGCGAGCTGGTAGCATGCACTTAAACAGCTAGAGAGATAGGACTATAGACCCATCACCCTCACTGCAGCCAGATGGCTTCCAGCCCAGGACACCCTTTGGTGTGCAGCTCTGCTGCCAAGTGTTACACATTTCACCCTCCCAGTGCCAGGCAGCAGCAAAGATTGGCACTGTTTCTAGGAATGGAGGATTGTAAACCTACAGCTGTCTCATTTCTGGGTGCCCTATTTGTATTTTAGCCCTCCTTAGGCAAGGGCAAACAACAGAGCTGAAACTGAGCCTGATGCAGCCTTTCTCCTTGAAAGCTATCTCAGTGCTTCACTGAAATGCAGCAAGACTCCCAGAGCCCTGCGCACCTCTTGTCTGGAATATATACTTGTGTGGAGAGGTACAAGTGCTTCCTATTTGGTAAGTGCTCTTAAGAGCTGTTTACAGCTTGCAGACACGAGCAGAAATCCCTGGAAGGATAGAAAGGGAGCTGCCACCCAAACCTTTTCTACTTGGAACAAATTCGTGCTTTGCAGCGTGTTTCCCTGCTGGAGCAGCAGTGGCCCCAGGGATTAATGCTGTGCTACCTAACCCACTAGCTGGCCCCAGCCCCACTCCTCCTGCAGGCAGCACTGCTTCTCGACAGAAGGTCTTGCCCCGGGTTGCTCCATGGCCCCCAGTCCTGGGTTTCCATCAGAAAGGATCATCTGTGATGTGTGGGCTTTGGGCAGGCAACACAGAAAATTAATACCCTTTTCTTCACTGGCTCGAAGGAGGGAGAGTTTCCTGCCATCCAAATCATGCCATAAGGATTTGCTATAAGAAAACGAAACTAATAATACCAACAGCAACAAAAGACAGTGTGTACATAAAGGGAATCCGACAAAGAGGCTCATGTGTTATGACAGCTCTCAAGGACAGCCCTAGACCTCAACCATCTCTGGGCACATTTGTGGTCCTCCTTCTGGGAGGACATCCTGGGTACCAAAAGGCTCCAGCACTGCAGCTTTGTGATAGAAAGGTTCTGAGCTGCTCTGAAGCCCTCCTTCCAGGCACTCAGCACCTTCAGTGGCCATGCAAAGACCTGATCAAGCCATGACAATTAGAAAAAAAAACCTTTAAAGAAAGGCTTGAGTATGCGGAAAGACACAAAAGTTATGAAGACAAGAAATGCTTCCTTCAATATCTTTTATGTTCTGGCTTATGAGTCTGGGTGGTGGCCATTGAGATGATTTGTAGGGGGGGAGCATCAATGATTGCAATGGCTGCTGCTGGTCTTGATAAAACCCTAACTTTAGATCATAAGTCCCTTTCCTTTCCTTTCCTTTCCTTTCCTTTCCTTTCCTTTCCTTTCCTTTCCTTTCCTTTCCTTTCCTTTCCTTTCCTTTCCTTTCCTTTCCTTTCCTTTCCTTTCCTTTCCGCTTTGCTCTACTCCTACATATCAGCAGCAAACCTACAGAGAAGGGTACAAAAGAGGAGCATTGCAGCCTGGTGAGCTCAGCTGCAAAGGAGCGGCAATATTCCTTATGCCTGCTGGTGCAAAAAAAGGTTTATCAGCCCTTTTTGTTATTTTGTTTTATTTATTTTATTTTATTTTATTTTAGTTTAGTTTAGTTTTTATTTTATTCCACGTAGCTCCCCTACAGTGTGGCAGCACTTGCAGTGAACCCTGGCCCATCCTAGGGCAGGGGCACCTGTCTGGTGAGGGCTTTGCTGGGGACCAGCTCCATGCTGCCGGTGGAGCATTCCTCATGTAGCCTTTCCATGGAGGTGTGCATGCGTTTTGTTGCCTGGCAGGGAAGCGGAGAAACAGGATTGCTCAATTAACATATATGTACCTTGGCAGGGCACCAGCCCGAATCGCTGGCTCCACCCTGCCTTCCCTTCCCTGTAGCCATATCGTTTCCCCCCTCCTTCTTTGACATACCATTCCTCCTCGCTATCTAGGCTAATCTTCATCAGTCATTGCCCTGATGCTCTCCTGCTCTGACATGCTCTGAGTTTCAGTACAATTCCTGCGGCAGGTCGTGTCACGTCCTCTCACGCCGGCTGCTTTACATGGATCCTCGCTGAGGCACCGCACAGCCTTGAGCAAGACTTCTTCTGCTTGCAGTAATTTAGGGTGTCTTTCTTTATTGCTGGCTGTTCAGCTCCCCGGGAGGAGGAGCCCAGGCTTTCAGTTTGCTTTGGAGAGTTGGCTAAAACGCGGCACAGGGCAGAAAACAGCCGGCGTGTTCCAGCTTGAGCTCCCGCCTGTGTGATTTAGACAGTGAGGGATGCAGATTTGTTATTTCTGGAATGTCAGTGAGTTTCACTTGGGGTGGTTCTTTGTTTGTTTTCAAGAAGGGCCAGACTGATACCCTGTTTATGGCCAGCACAGTGTGCTCTTTTTAGCAAAAAGGGGTCTGCTGCTTCAGGGCTTTCTACCACATGTGTGCTGCTGCAGGAGGTACACCACTTCCCTCGCCAGCCCGGGTGTGCAAACGCAGAAATCAAGGCTCTAGCAAGGGAAGGAATCAGTCTGTGCCATTCATCCCTCCCCGAACTTCCTATGCCCTGTGCTTCCCTCAATCCCATCCTGCCTCTCGCCAGGCCACACCAAACCCTTTTCCCATTCTTCACTTGTGCTCTCTGTTTCCATACATCCTTCTCTGTTTCATATCTTTGCAGGGTTGTGCTTTATAATTTTAGATGACTCCTTGGAACTCATCTGTGCAGTCCTCAGTACGGCATATAAAGAAGTGCTTCTCTTTTTTTTGGTGAGAGTCTATGAAATCTCCCTCACGCCCACTCAGACCATGTCTTGCTGGTAGAGATGGGTTTTGCAAAGCGCCAAGCAGTGCATTTCAGTGAGGGATCCATGATGGGGAAAACCTTGGTAGTTTTGATTGTGTGGGTGAAGGAGAAGTACCTGAACGACTACAAGGATAAGCCTCCCAGGTCTGGAGGAGACAGAGGTGGAATATCTCCTAGTATGGACCATGGGAGCAGATCGGGAGGCTCACTGAAACCAAGGCAGTGTTCCTATGTCCGTGATTGCCCAGGCTGCTCGGTTAGGATGCAAAGGAGATCGTGCAGCTTTACATCTGGTATCACTTCCCCGGGCAAGTCACCGGGGCTGGGCTGTGCCATGGGCTGTGATCTGTGGTCTCCCTGCTTTGTTATATAGTGGTTGCTTGAGCTGATATTGCAGGGCACTTTGAATACTAATTAGCTGTTTGCATGTTATCTTTTGCCCTAAGTAATTGCACTAGAGCTGACAGATGAGATGTGGTGAGAGAAGGCTGTGCCAGAGAAAGGACACATTGCATGGAGAGGCATGAGGCCATGGAGACTGGGACCTATCCTTACCTTTTGGCAAGTTCCCAAAGGAAGTTTAGAGGAAAGCTGAGAAATGTAATCAAAACAAGTCATAAATACACCAAATAGAAGTCCCATCTTAACTTTCAAGTTGTCTCTTTCTTGGTGCTGTTACTGTTGCTGGGTAGCAAATAAAGTCATGGAGGTGTGAGAAATGCTATTTCTTGAAGGACTCTGAGTTTCCCAAATCTGTGCCCTTTTTAACATGGTGATCCTTTTAGCTCGGATGAAACATTCCACATTTTTGCTCTTTAGGGCTGTATCTCACCAATGACATGTAAAACTTCAACCCCATACTGAAGAAGGTGGAGTAGCCCCTGAGTTCCGGTGTTCCTGGATGTCACACCTGCTCCATCAGGGGAAGGAAGGAGCAGAGTGAGGAGGGAGAGGACACTCCAACCATAATGGGCATAATTTTGTGCCTCCCCCTCTTTTTTCCACCATGGCAAACAGCAGTTGCTTTTATTTTAATTAACAATAAATAAGGAAGAAGGAAGTTCTGGATCCAGGCATATGAAAATGCTTGGCCAAAAAGCAGAAAAAAGAGAGAAATCGGCTTGAGGAACTTATTTCCTTTCACTGTGACAGTTTCATCCTCTCCTGAAAAGGAAAAGGCAAGAGCAAAACATGTCTGGTGTAACCGCTAAACCACTAAAAAGGCCAACAAAAATGGGTTGCTTAACGATCGGTCTTCAAATAAAGGTGGAACAGAGCTGTGCTTGTTGCAGACCTGTTCCCTATCTTTGCTCCCCATGACTAAGACATTTATCATGTGCTAAACCCAGGGCAAGTTATTGCTCTGCAAAAGCAACGATGACATTAAATCTGGAGGTCCTCTGCAGTGGTGTCTTCAGACCAGCTGTGCCAAAGCCAGTCTGATGTAGCTGCTCAGCTTAGGCTCACCAGACAGCCCTGAGTACCTTTAGGGACCCACATCCAGCCTGGGCTGCAGTCCCGATGGCAAGGGAGCAGTTGGATCCTGCTACCCTCTGTGCCTGCTGGAGTTCTGGCCATGCCTGGGCAGCCTGGCTCTGCCCCAGCCCCTCTGCTCCCCCTCCTGTGCCACCAGCCACTGCCTGGCCTCCAGACAATGGGGAGGAGGAGGAGGGCATTAGGCAAATATCCCTGGCTTCTTAAGATTCCTGCTTAATGAGCACATTTGCTCTGTGCCGCACTGCCTCCCTATCAGTAATCTTATCAGACTGAGCCTGCCTCTGCCACCTGCAAGCAGAGATATCAGAGGGGGGGG
>VZRM01003891.1:737562-814743 GCA_013397955.1 Grantiella picta
GAGGAAAGGGGGGGGGGGGGGGGGCATAAAACAGTTTGTTTTAAGTCCCTAGGCACTAAAGTCAAGAACGAGTTTCAAAGTGAACTTATCACTTTATTTTTGTCATAAAAACAAAACAACAACAAAAAAAAAGAAAATAAAAGGGATAAAACATGACCAGCTTGCTTAATGATTCAGTGATTGCAGATGTTTCCTGTCAGGTGGCCGCGGTGCTTGGCTTTCTGTTTGTCACTTCCAAAAGGTGAAGGCCCTTGGCACCATTTGGAGCACGTGTTGAGCCACCAAACCATACAAGCTGCCTCCCCAGGAGGTGCCAGGTCTGCGGGCTTCACGTCTCTACGTGCCTGCGTCTGTGCCAAAGGACTTTCATATCTGTTCTTGGGCTAAAAACACATTTCCAAAAGGAGTCATAGGGACTCGCTGAAGAAAACAAGGTGTGGCAATGGGTAACTGCCCACTGCCACTTCAAGTGGGTTTTAAAGTATTTTCTGGCCAACTGCTCAGACATCTTACTCATACCGGGTTCGGGTCAGGTCTTGACCAGCAAACAGGCAAAGAATTACGCTTGACCTCACCTGTGGCCTGACCAAACCCTGCAGCCTGGGAGCCCAGACACCATCCAGGGGTTCAGTGCCGGCCCACTCCCCACTGCATTGATCTTGGAGCCTGGCACAGGCTTTATCACATTCAGGCACAAACCAATAGACAGCCACTATCTTCATCATTAAAGAACAGAACAAAACATAAACCCCCTATTTCTATGAATGTATTACAAATATGTAGCACCTCAAGTATTTGAAAGAAATCGTGACTATGTCAAGATGAACATTCTGTTCTATTAAGAAAGTTTTGAAGCCCCATCCTTTTTTAAAGTGACAAGTTGCATCAAGCATCTCAGAAATCCTGAGTAATGGAAATCCCAGAAAAGACATGTGCTGGACACAGCACTGCTGACATGACAAATGTGATTTATCTCTCTTTTGACTGTTTATCATATGGTTGCCTAGAGCATCATAGCCCACCTCCCTCATTAGCCATGCCACGATTGCATCAAGGTGTAAATACATGGTTTGTGGAAACAGTGAGTGTTTACAGGGTGTTTGGTTGGGCAGCAATGCTCAGCATCCCTCCAGCAAAGCAACATATCATGTGTATGCACCTGCTGTGCTGCCATTGATGTCTGCTGTAAGGCCTTCACTGGGGTCTGTGTGAGGGTGAGCGGTGGCAGGGGCATGCACAGACAGATGATGAATCAAGGAGGGCATTTTGGATACCCAGCCCTGGCTGGTGGCCAGTGCGTCTGCCCAGCCAGGTGTGCTGGCACCAAGCAGCTGGGCTGCAGCTACACTGGAGCACTTGCAAACCTGCAGCTTTGCGTGCTCAAGTTGCAGACGTGGGTCAGGATAAGAGATGCCAGACTTATTCGGGAGATAGGGAAGCTTTGCATTTCAGGGATCACTGTGAGCAGCCTTCACCCATGGGCATTGGTCTGGGGGCAAAGCCCTCAGATGAACACACTGCTGAACACACCACTGAGCTGCTCTCTCAGACCCAAGACCTACATCCAAATGCCATCTTGGTGCTGTTTTTGAAGGGTGAAAAACCCACCCTGTGAGACAAAACTGTAGAGGCTCTAAGAGTTATTTTCCCCTTCTTTCTCCCCTGCTGAGCCATGAGGATGCAGGGTAGCTGGAGGCACAGCTCACTCAGGGTCTGTCAGCTCCCCAGCCCTACCCTGTGCTTTAAACAGGACAAACAGGTTATGACATTAAAGTTTCAAAACCTAGGGGGGGTACCTCACACAGGAGAGGTTAATGCAGGGGCACTCTAAGCCCCTGGAGAAGGGGAGGGGATGCTTTCAGGCTTGAAATGCAGACACAACTTTTCCAAAATTGGAGCTGGCCCAGAAGAAAACCAAACTCCCTCTCCCCTCCCACGTCTCTCCTCTATCAGCTCTGTGAAGCCTGTACCGTGGCAGGCAGAGGCTCGAAAACACATTGCCCCAGGCAAGGCTATATCTCACCCTGATCAGAGCAGCCCAGGGCCAGGATCCATGCACTGGTTGGAGAACTCCTGAGCATCCAGCTGCCAACCAGCTGAGGGGGAAAACTGCGCTCCCCTCCCTGAGCACCGATCTGCAACAGCCCAGCCACACCCAAAGATCGATCGCCTCAAACCCTGTGGAGATGCTGCTGGTGAGGACTCTGTCCCACTGCCACCACCATGGTGGAACTGAGGCTGGAAAAGACACAAGTGAGTCTTGGGTTCATTACTCTGACTGGCACGTTGGCATGGGAATGCTGTGGGCAATCCATAGGACTGTGAGATGGGGGATTTTGACAGGATCTAGGGGAAAACTTGCCTGATGATGGAAGGGGGGGAAAGCTTTTGTCCCTAGGCATAGGATCTCTTCCCTGCCATGCCCTGAGTTCCTTGCACAACCCGCAGTTTATGGAGGGTGAAAGGAACAAAAAATGCTTTTTTGCTGCCCCCTGTGTTTGCGCCTTTGTCTCCTCACTGTGGGTGCTGAAGCACATGAGGGCAGCCCCAAAATTAGGCTGCAGCACCCACCATCACAGAACAGAGCTGCCCTGGCAGGGTTGGCAAGCAGAAGTTGGGTGTCAATGCACCTCTGTCCAGGACCCATCACTGCGCCTGCCCCAGCAACCCCAGAGCAATCTGAAAAAGAAGCTAACTCTTGCTGAAAGATGAGAAAAGCCTTGGAGAACTTGGGTAGCTTGTGAGCTTTTAACTGAACTGCAGGTTGGGTCCCATACCTTAAAGTTGCTGTAGTAGGAAGGACCTCTTTGGGGTTCAAAACACCCTCTAAGTGACACCCCAGGTATAGAGGTGTCCAAGCAGCCAGCTGGTGTTAGCACACGTCCTGGGGCTCAGGAACTGCCTGTGCTGCCTGCGAGGGAGAAGGAGAAAAAGCAGCTTTTTGGCACAGCAGTAACCATCAAGTATACACAAGAAATACTTGTTATACTCCAGCAGCACCTGTGAGGTCCTTTGTTTCCTTAAAACTGCTAGGAGCTCTCTCATGGGATTCAATATACAATTTTACAAGGAAAAGGAAAGTAACTGGTGTGCCTGGTCCCAGGGCTACTTGGTGCATGCTCAGGACAGGGGGAGATGTCCTAACAGTGACTCCTAACAGGAGCTCCAGAGGTTGACCATTGACCTGGGCTCCCTCTCAGTTCCAGCACAACTCCATCAAGTCTCCTTCCATGCTCTTACTTAACGGAGAGATGGTGTGGCAAAGAGGGATGTGCTGTATATGGGTGTCTCTTGGCTTGGCTGGGCCATCCTTGTGTGAGGAATGCAGTGGCTGAGCATCCCAGCTGCTCTTTGAGCACTGTGGTGGAAAGGGCAAGCAGAGAGAAGGCTGCCACACTGCTTGGGCTCCCCCCACTGCCTGTGCTCCCCCGTGCCTGACGGGTCCCCAGACCCTGGGAGAGTGACACCCTGACATCTCCCCCTCTCCTTCTGTCTCCAGGTGTCATTTCTCAGCACAGCCAAGCTCTCTGTCCCCTGCGGTGCTTTGGAGGGCACCCGCTGCAGTCGCTGCATCCAGCAGGAGGGAGGAAAATGGAGATGGGGGGCAGCAGAATGCAGATGAAAACAGCTGGGAACTCCCCATCTGCCAGAGGGTCAAGGTTTCACTCCCAGCCATTGTGGGAACTTCCTCATGGATCCATATACTATTTTTTTTCAAAAATAATTTCTTCTAGCTTCTGAAGCCCTCCAGTGACAAGCTGTCATTTTGCTCTTTTAATCGTATTTTGTGCCTGTGCTGCTCTTTAGGCGAGTCTTCGAGCTGCTTCCCAGCTCTCCCAACACTTAACCATTTAGAGCCTGAAAGACATGCAGAGATGTTTTTCTTTTTCCTGGAGGACAAATCCATCCCCTCTTTCAGCTTCCTTTCAGCAGCTGCTGGAGCTGGTGCTACAGTTGCAGTTTATTTGCTGTAAGATCCCTGCGAAGGAGCATGGAGAGCATTTGGAGAAGAAAAGAATGGCAGTCCTCAAGGAAACCCCCTTGTGACTCCTGGTACAGCTCAGATCTAGGTCCAAGGGAAGTAAAAACTAAATATTCTTAACTATTTACTGTTCTCAGCAGTTCCCTGAAGGGGGCCAAAGGGCTGAAAAGATGGTGTGGAAGAGAAAGCTAATATGGGTTCAGTGATCCAATTTTCTGTTTGGCAGGCAGCACTTGCCAAGAGCCCTGAGAAGAGGTACCCAACCCTTGGTGTCCCTGTGCTCCTTCAGCTGGCTTTGCTTTGGTACAAGCTGTACATCACCAGCAGAAATTCTTGAAGCCCAAATGTCTGCCAGATCACCTGGAAGCACTAGCCCTTCCCAACAAACCTGGAGGCAAAGAAGCAGGATGCTATTTTAACCCAGAAGATACTTTTACGCACAGCATCTGCTTGAGCAATCTTCAGAAGTGGCAGCCAGCTTCCCTGGCAACTTTGCAAGCACCAGGGAAAATCCACTGAAGAGATATTTTTAAGTGGTAGAAGAATTGCCTGTTTACAGATGGAAACCAGGTAAGGAGGTGGTCCTGCTGCCCTCGTCTTTTGTGCAAGTAAGTGGCTGTCAGGGCATCAGAGGACCTCTGAACCCACTGCTTTTCACAGGGAAGCAGAGCTTCCCAAACCAGTGATGCCCATGGTCACCATTTGTATGCCGCCAAAAGAGGGCTCTCAGGGACCTTAAGGGAGCTGCTGCCATGCCTGGGAGGGTTTTGGTGGAATTTGTACCTCACTCACCTTGCCTCTGCTCTCACCCTCCCCTTCTTTCAGCTGTGGCTCTCCTCTGCAGAGTGTTCTCTGCCAAGGGACACCTCTGAAACAAGAGGTCTTGCTGCACCTGGTTATCAAAGTCCCCGTCCCTGGCTATGGCAGCAGTGACGTTTAATCCTTCCCAGTCATGCAAAGACACCTTCGGGATTCACTCCACCACATGGATTGAGCAGTGGGCTTACATTACCATAGGCAGGGACAGATGGAAAGGATGAGCATGGTGCTCAGGTGCAAAGAGCAGCAAGAGGTGATAAGAAAGGTGGTGTGCAGGTGCTGAGAGAGACCTGCTACAGGCAATTGCCTGAAAAAACTCCTGTGAGATCCAAGATGGGTTTGCAGGGTTGATAGTTATAGTAATAATGTTCTCCCTCATGGCACAGGAATTTGCCCTGTGGCAGATCCTAGCCTCTAGCTCTACAAGATGCACATGCATCTGGCTGTGTAAAATGTAGCTGGATCTCATCCATGCTCAGGTCAGCAGAAGGGCTGGGACAAATGCCTGGACCCCCTAGGTGCCACACAGTCCCCTGCCATGAAGCATCACTGCAGCCTCTGCTGCCTTCCTACTTCTCTTAGTTGCACCCCACATCTTCTCTGTGAACCTAAAACTTTTCCCACTCCTTCAGCTCTGAAGTGAACTGGTCCTCTTTATTCCTCTTTTTCATTATTAACGCTGTTCCTATTATTAAGGGCTACCTAGAATCTGCCTTTGAGGGATGTATTAAAGGAGATGATGGCTAAACATTTGAGATAGGACAGGCCCTGCCCTACAGCCTTGATAGCCAGTGGTGTGCATCTTCACTGCCTTGGAAATGTGCTGGTTGCATTTCTGATTGATTACAGGTGCCAGTTTGGCAAGACAGTTGCTGAACACAGTTTAATGAACATGTTCCTCCTTTCAGATTCTGATTCCCACTTCCCTGACTAAGTCACAGATAAGATGACCTTGTTAATGCTTGCCTGATGGTTTGCAAAGCCATTTATTCTGATCTCTTTCTGGTCATCCCAGGAAAGCACTGCTGGGATGGAGATACTCTATATGCAAACACATACAACACGAGCAGAGCAAGGGCAACCACTGTCTTTAGACCTCAGCAGTTTCTTTTTCAGTGCTGGAGTTCTTTGCTGTGCCATAGAGAAGGTAAATGAAAGGACAGAGTGCAGGGGCAGGAGGAGTGGAGGGTGATGGTGTGGCAGAGACCCTCAGCCGCTCCTCCCCGAGGAGATGCACATTCACCAACTGGAGCTGAGGCCAGGTGGAGACATTTGTCCCATTCCCGGGTGTGTGACAAGGGATCCGCAGGCTTTTCTGTTTGGCAGAAAAGACTGTGACACCTTCTCAGTCGTTGCAAACTTAGTTTTTCCTTTCTTGATTCCCCTCCTTCCCTCCTACCTCACCAACCTGCTAGTCACCTCTCACAAGAGGGGCTGCATTCCTCCCATAGCTCAGCAGCAGAAATGCAAAGAGACAGAGAAGCAGCCTGTGCCTGCCACAGTCTGGTGAGGCTGCCTCCCTACTTGCCTGCCTGCCTGAAATGACAGTGGGGATTCCTACAATCCTTCAAGCACTTAGACTGCAACCAGCAAGGAACAGAAGAGCACAGCACAGTAGCAAGGGCTGAGAAATGCATCAGTGCATGAGGAATGTTCTAATCTTGCAGTCCTGCAGTCATAACAATGGTGTGGAAAAAAACTGGGTACTTGGCTAGATCTGGCTGCTTAAGTTGAAATCCAAGCCCTTAAGACAGCCTTGAAAACTTTTAAGTACCTTTAAAAACCCCAAAATCTTTGAAGCCAGCATCGTGGCAGTAAAGGTGCCATCTTGGGCAGGTGCATCTGCCCAGCATGTTTACAAAACACCATGCAGTTCCTCTGCGCTGGCAGAGGGAGTTGCTGCAGCCTCAAAGTCCCAAAGAGAGGAGAAACCATGTCCCAGGCAAAGACTTCTTTTTCTCAGGATTCAGAGTGCAGAAGAGTAGGTTGTAAAGGGCTGGAAGCATCAAGAAAAGAGAGCCCAGCAATGGCACGGGGTGCCTGGATGGGGAGCAGAAAGGAAAGAGCCACATTTTATAGAAATTTTGGTTAAAATGAATTCAGATTAAAATTCCTCAGAGGTTTTAAGGCAGACTGTCACAAACTGAAGATCGGTCCAACCTCAGGAATCTGCCATACATTTACCAAGGCTTTGCATGATATTTTAGAAGTCTGTCACTCCTCAAGTAAGAAGCTAATTCCTTGGGTTATTTCCCCTGCAAAAATATTACTGCAAGTGCAATCTGGGCCCTAAGGCATTTCAAAAATATCATAGAATAGTTAGGTTGGAATGAGGTCTTAAAGATCAACCAGTTCCCATCCCCCTGCCATGGGGAGGGACACCTCCCACTAGATCAAGTTGCTTAAAACCCCACCCAGCTTGGCCTTGAACGCTTCCAGGTATGAGAAGTCCACAACTTCCCTAGGCAGCCTGTTGCAGTGCCTCACCACCCTCACAGTAAACAATTTTTCCCTAATAACTAATCTAAACCTGCTCTTTTTCGGTCTAAAGCCATTTTCCCCCTTGTTCTCTTGCTACATGCCCTTGTAGAAGGTCCCTCTCCAGCCTTTTGCAGGCTGCCTTTAGGGACTGGGGGGCTGCTCTAGAGTCTCCCTGGAGCTTCCTCTTCTCCAGGCTGAACAGCCCCAACTCTCTCAGCCTGTTTCCATAGGAGAGGCACTCCAGCCCTCTAATCATTGTGGCCAGTTTGCAGTGTGTACATTCAAAAGAAAAAAGCCAAGTCTTTCTATCTTGCAGTAAACCATGAAACGCTTTGGGTGTGGGCTGCTGGGGTCCTGGAGAGGATCTTTGCAGCTGCACCCTCCCACTGACACATAAACAGCTGCAACCCCAAAACAGGGAGACCCAGATGCAGCCGCTCGGGCTGTCACTGCCCCTTGCGCTGAGTGTCGTTCTTTTGGCAGAGGGGCTCGCGTTTGCTGTCACTGGCTGCGGGGGCAGCAGCGGGTCTGCCTGCAGACCCAAAGCCGAGGAGCAGGGAGGGGTGCGAGGGTGGGATGCCGGGGAGCAAGGATGGTGCGAGGTTGGGATGCCGGGGAGCAGAAAGGGTGAGAAGGTGTGATGCCGGGGAGCAAGGAGGGATCCAGGGCGGGATGCCGCGGCTGCCGGCGGATCCGCAGCGCCGCCCGGTGCGCTGCCGCCGCACTGCGCTGCAGCTCCCGCCCCGCACAGCCCCGCGGAGCACCGAGACCTTCCAGGACCGCACCCCCCGAAACTGCGGCCCCTCCTTCGCCTTCCCCAGGGTGAAACAGCAGCAGAGCAGCAGGGCCTTCCCTGCCGTGGGGACATTGAGGCCCGCCGTGCCCCGTTTGTCACTAACGTGTCTCTGATTTTGTCCAGCATCACCTGGACAAAATGTGTGAGGTGTAGGTGGAGAAGCAGATCACAGACTACTCGCACAGCCTCCCTGTCCTCACACCCGGCTGGGGATACTCGCCCAGGGAAGCAGTTCACAGGAGCAAGACTGTTTTAGTGAGGATTTCCTCACTGCTGCGATGGCGCTTTCCAGCCCCGGCTCCTTGTCCTACACCTCGCAGCCGTCATGGAGCATCCTGCTAGGAGGTCACTCATTCACCACAGTCCACACCATCCTGACAACCACAGACATGTACAGATCATTCCTGTCTAGCACAGGTTTAATGTTTATTTAATCTGTTTTCCACCTTAAAACACTACAAAGAAGACTGCAGATTTCTCAGCATTCACTGCACCACCAGGTCATTCCTAACTGTAAAGTTTATCAGTCACCACCATTTTCTTTCAGACCCATGGTTAAGATATCAAGCAGCCTTGGCCAGAGAGGATTCCACCCCCTCTTTTACCAAGCGTGCTTTCTTTTGGGCTAGTTTTCAATGGTTTCAAACTGCACAACTGACTCCTCTTTGCACTTTAACTGCTCATCTCCCTAAACAGAAAAGCTTTCAGTTTGTAATTTGGGATATTTTCAGTTAAGACAACATTATTTGAGAGGGATTTACAGTGGAAGTGTCCCAGATCAGCTTGGATGCACTGGTACCCCGCCGGTGATGGCACCACCAAGCCCTGCCTTTTCACTGGGGCAACAACCCCAACAATTTCCCCATAAAGAGATCACGTCCTGCTATTTTCTTGTGCCTCCCAGTTCCACCTCCCTCCGGTGTCGCTATAAAGCACAACCAAAAATCTATACCTCTTCAACATCCTGTGCCTTGCCGAGGACCGTGCTAATAGGAGAGGCAGACCACTTGAGAGGCCGATCAATAGCCCTGCCCGGGTTTGATGGTAGGTGTCTCACAGAGCCAAGCACTGTCTACACCCTCAATTACCCTTCCCTCGTCTCTCCCTGCCTCCTGACAAGCACAGTGGTTAAGCCCTCTTCAGCATCTGCAAATGGACCGCTGCCTAATCAAAGGCTGCAAAATGCCAGCACATCCCTGAGCCACTTCAGCAGGTCACTATTTAATGCTGAAAAGAAATGCAGTGAAGCAAAACTGACCCATGCCTCCACTTAGAAGGAAAGTAGTAACAACAGAGAAAAAAAGGAAGGGGCAGGTTTTAAAAATGCCTTGAAAGGAACGGGGGATCTAAGACCTTATAGAAACAATTTCAGGTGAAGCCTTTGGCCCCATTTTTCACAGCAGGCAGGTAATTTTTCAAAAGTTACCTGGGTGTCCAGCTTTTCCAAAAATCAGACCCAGAGCAGTCTCTTCAATACAGGTGTCTGAACTGAAATGTTTTTGGGTGGCCTGGGTTTTGAGTGTGGAGAAAGGGAAAGGGGAGGTGGCAAGCCCTGCCCTGCCATGGGACATGCTCGTTTTTAGTGCTGTTCCTTGTCTGCTGACAAGATAGATCCACAGGCTGCAGGTGGGGCTGATGGGGAGGGAAAGGCAGATGCCCATTCCCAGAGATTATAGACAGTCACCCTGAAGTGAAGCAGGATCCCATCAAAAGGGTGAAAAGAAGGGAGAAAGAGAGTGAGAAAACATGCTGCCATGAGCACAGGAGGTTTCTGTGGGCTTGGGCTGCGCATCCAGCTGGGCTCAGCATGCTTGCCTTCTTGGAAATTCAACAAGGGAATGAGATTTCAGGGTCCCTTACACCCATCTCCACTCCTTAAACAAATTAATATTTACTGAAAGGCAGAAAGCTGTTCCAAGTCCCTCTTATTTCATGAAATCTCTTCTTTACGGACATCTCCTGGTTTGTAAAAAGCCTCTGCCAGTGGAAAGGAGGAGAGGAGCATGCCTGAGTGCTGCCAAAATTTTGCAGCCTTCCTTTGACGTGTCCCCCAACCAAAGCAGAGCTTGCCTAGCTTGCCTGGCATGAAGGCCCTCGGGAGCAGCTCCATCCTTCTGCCTCCCAGTTCAACCCCTGGCTGATCACCAGCAACCTGGGGCAGAGGGAAGGCTCCAGGGAAAGGGTAAGGAGAAACTTGCAACATCAGGAACATTTTTGACCAATTCCTTTTGTGGATGGTGAGTCAGGGGAGCTGAGAGGATGGTTTGGATTTCACTTCATCCTGGATGTGTCTTTGATTACAGCTCTTTGAGGCCTAACAGAGTTTTGATAGCACTGACCAAAAGGCAGGGTGGACATGGCTATGGGACTTTATATCTAATTTGCATACAAAATAAACACAGTAGGTTTCTACACCAGCTTGCCAACTTTAAGGCAAGTTGGCCCTCAGAAGGAGATTTCAGGTTCAGGACCATCTTACAGACTTCTCCAGACTATCAGTTCTCAAGAAACACTGGAATGGAGTTTCTTTCAACCATGCACATGGGGATGTGGGCAGAAATGTAAGTCCTGAACAGCTGTGGGCTCTGGGAGAAGCTGGTCTGCTTTTCAGACCTGCTAGCAAGAGTAGAAACCCAGAGACTAACCTACCCATGGTCAATCCTACCACCTACAGTGAGACAGAAGAATAACAGAGAGATCAGGAGAGTCTGTTTTTCGTACCCTGTGTTGGAGGCCTGATGGAGCAACCATTATGGGAGACAGGGAAGGGAGCAGTACTTTGTGTCATGATTACCAAAGAGCCTTAGAAACGCTGTGAATATGACTTTTCATGCTGCTATTGAACAGAAATGCAGCACCTTCCTGTTCTAGGAACCCCAAAGCCCTTACAGTGATGGACAAACAACAGCCACCTTCTGAAGAGTCATGTGAGCCACCATTTGTCCTGGTCCACCTGTGCTAACCAGGGCTGGAGGATGTGGGGGAAGGCTCCCTGGCTGTGACGCAGCGTGGAGCCAGCCTGGAGCACTGAGTCACTCTGTGCCGGTGGAGATGACAGGCCACCAGGCACGTCACAAGCAGCAGCCAGTCACCTGTCCCTGTGCTTGCTTGGCCCTGCCAAGAGTCCATCTCCACAGCTCAGGATTGCCCCACGGGCATTGGGAACCTGATGGCACTGAGCACAGAACCCCATGGGTGATCCAGAAGCAACTCCAACATGTCATGGCAATCAGAAGGCAGTGAGGTGTCATATTATTAACAAGGGCACTAAGCAGTCCTTATATAAAAATTTTCCCAGCAAACTGAAAAGTATATTGACCAGCTGGAGGGAAGGAGACTCTCTGTTTTCATTTGTTTTGTTTGCTTTTGGGTTTTTAAATTTTTTTGGGGGGGAGATTGTTTCAGGTGGGCTTTTGAAGATCTTTTTCAAGGGGTACTGTATTTTTTTTTCTTTTCTATTCTCTCCACTGATGATCCCAGAATGGCAGAGTGGTTGAGGTCAGAAGGGATTGCCTGGTTCTGTTCCCTGCTTAGTCAGAGCAGCTGCATGGGACTGGGTTCAGTTGGGCCCACCAGTACCCCTAGGGCCTTTGGTGCAAAGCTACTTTCCAGACAGCTGGCCCCCAGTATGAGCTGGTGTGTAGGATTATTCCCCTGCAGGACTTTGCACTGGCACTTGCTGGAGCTGACCACTTCAGCCTGTAAAGGTCTTTTGGAAGGGCACCATGGCCATCTGGCCATCCAGTGTGTCACATGTCACCCCGGGAATGGAGGATAACCTCATTTCGATTCTACCTTTTCTGGGAATGAGGAGTCCTCCAGATCCTTTTTGGGTCTGTAGAGGTGACCAAAAAAGGGACCACTGGGAACTACATGCCACACATTTTCCATCTTGGAGCAGGGATTTCCCTGACAGAGAAGTTCTAAACACCTTTTCACCTGGCTACCCCAAACATGCTCTAAAACTGCTCGCACAGAAGGCTTTTCAAGTAGGTATGGACCAGATGGAGATGTCAATTTGTGAAAACAAGAAGCTGGGAAGGATATTCTAAGGATAAATGGTCTCACCCTTGCACTCAGGCCCTCACTATCTCTCTGTGCCTAAACTTCACTGCTTCCACCGTGGTTTGGCAGCTGCCTGCTGCTCTCTAGGTGGGAGAACAGTGCCAGCAGAGGAGGTCTTGTGCACAGACAGTGCACAGCCATATCCCACTCTCAGCTCCCCGAACTATGCAGGAAGAGAAGAGCACTCCTTCTCTGAAGTTTCATCCTCAAGGAGTAAACCAGGGAGCAGCATGACATTTCAGCCACAATCCCCACTGCCTGGCAGCTACAAATTGCCATGGAGACACCCTCTGAGTGGAAATAGGTGCTCAGGCTGGGGGGGACCAGGGGAAGGAGAGCAAGTGTTCTGCCCATCCCAGGTGTGGCATGGCCTGTAGTGCCCCTGCCCTGGAGGATGTCCCCTAGTCCGTGTGAGGAGGATCTGGCGCTGGGAAGGGGGGTGACAAGGGTGAAATGCTGACCCAAAACCAACCCAAAACTGAGAGTGGAGCCACACCGGCTCTGCACCATTTGCTCATGTAAAATGCCCCAAGGTGTCGTCCTCCCCCGGCAGGGATGCATTCCAAACAGTGCTGGTCCTGATCAAACAGGGGCTTAACAGTGGACTTCTCCAGGAGCTGTCAGGGCTGAAAAGCAGCCCTCTGTCATGAAACATGGGGAAAATCAGGCAGCTGTCCCTGCTCCCGGCCCGCGCTGCTTATCGGCAGTGCAGGGGGAACAGCTCCATTTAGGGATGTTTGCTCTGCCTGACTGCGGCAGCGCGATAGGGAACGTGGTGAGACATCAGGGCCCCTGCCACTCCCCAGTGCCACTGTCAGTGCCATGGACAGCGAGTGCAAAGGCAGACCCTCCGTCCCTTCCTCAGCCTCGCTGCGTCCAGCCCATGGCCGTGTAACCACCTCTTCCACCCTTTCAAGCACATCTGCACTGCTGAAATTTGTCCAGTCCACCACACCCTAACCTCCACAATGGGGTGTGGGAAAGTCCCAGCCCCACCTCCTAACCATTTAATCTCTTTGAAAAGCAGATAAGGACCGCTTGTATTTTGCTCAGTCATTTGCAAAACCCCAGTAAAAGGGAAGGAAGATGGTCTTAGATGTGGTGCTGGCATTGCATCCCAGTCTAGGCCCCCTCATCTTCTCCCTTTGGTTCCTCCTCGCCCCATCCTCACCAGTTTCTCGGCCAATTTCAGGAATAAACCTCTGGCTCATGGTGGGGTACCAGAAGGGCTGCTCTGACTCAGAGCATGCCATAATTGCAGGTTATCGGCCACACTGATCCTGCTCCCATTTCTGAGTGGTGGAAGGGAGGCTGCAGCATCCTGCAACCCTGAGATAATGACCCCCTGTGTATCCCGGAGCATCCTTTAGGACATGGAGGGCTTGCTTGGGGTGAATCAAGAGTTGGGGCTGGGTGTCTCTTTTCTGCTGTCATGAAGGGGACGAACTTTCTGCCTTTTGGATACTTTTTTAGATTATTTTAATGTGGGAGTGGATGTGGTATCGCTTGCTGTGCTGTCCCTTGCCTGCCAGGTTATTCCTGGAGAGCTCTCATTGTTGCTCCCCTAGTGATGCTGCACTTTTGTCTCTTGGGGGTCAAACTGAGATTTCTTTGAGGTGCCTTGGTGGAGATGCTTCTCAACATCCCTATGAAATGAAATCTTTTCCAGTGTACAGGAAACTGGTGTAAGATGTAATGCTTGGGCACCTGGAAGGATGTCAGGTGCAGTTGTGCTGAAGGCAATGGGATGAGTCCTTTTGCACCGAAGGCAGTAAATTTTCCAGTATACTAAAGTTCATACTTAAGGAAAATTTGGAAAAGATGACAATCCAGGGAAACAGCCTCCTTTTTTTATGACAGGAGCCTTTAATCCTCCCAGTAATGCCAAACGAGTGACTTGGGAAGCAGAGGTTTGGTTCCAGTCCTGAAGAGCATGGGATCTGTAACAGACAAACCAACCATAGGAAAGTGTTAAACTAACCTTCTGCCATCCCATTATGAAAAAAGAAAAAGATAAAAAAGGAGATAATCCTTGTTTAAATATCACAAGCAGCAGCTGAGTCAGTGGGAGCTTTAGACTGGAAATGTCAGGGAGGAATTTAGATTTTCAGAGCAGTCGCTGCTCTGCAATTATCATAAAGCACTTACAAGGACCCCTTGTCTCTTGTTGCCCTCAACACGCATCTGCAGGGAGGGGGAGCAGAGAAAAAACACATGGCCCTACCGGGGACAGATAAGGAAAACCAAACTCCATCCCACTAAAAACACAAGGCAAATCCCTCCAGGCTATGATCAGGCTTCTGCTGCTGCTCAGGTCATAGGTAGGTAGGGAGGAAGGGAACAGGGAGAAGGGGGAAGCAATATGAGAAAGAGGAGAAAATCACATCCTGCCTCCCCCTATAAAGGTATTTATTTGCTTCTGGTGATATTTCAGAAGTAGGAATGAGAAGGGAGACAGAACAATGAAGATCTGGGGAATTTTTAGCCCCTTCTCTGTTGTGCTTTTCCTGCTGGACCATCCCACCTCATTGCCATCCAGCACGTCCCTGAGGTAAATTAAATAAGTGAGAGTACTATTAAACCTCCTGATGCAGGCACTGTCAGCACCAGTAGGGAAAGGGGGAAAGGATGAGCACTGAAACCACGTAATTTCTACCACATTAAGTGATGCAGAGAGACGAATTTTCCCAGCTGGTATACAGGGAAAGGCCAATGACTTCCTCTGAAGGGATGATGTATCGTTACTGTCTTTTCTCATGAAAAATGTGAGGTTTCTGAGCCCAGTCTTGGCCAGGTGCAAGGACCTCAGCCACACAGTGCTGGCAGGTGTTGAGAGGGGTCTACCTTGCCTTCCTGGGGCTTCCTGGCTGGGGACACAGTAGGTTCCCCTGTCCCAGCTTTGTGCCTTTCAGCTATTGGTCATCACAGCCATATCTCCTCTGGCACAGCACGTAGGCTGTCCATCCCCACTAGTCTTACCCTGTCCTGTCTCAGACACAGCCTTCAAGTGAAGTACATGTTCTGCTTAGGACACCTCAGGCAAAGGGGAACATGGCATTCCCAATGCCCATTTGGCTTGCTTACCATCACTATTAAAAATACATGTCCTACTGCTGACTTGAACATTTCTTCTTTGCCTAACTTTCAGCTATTGATCTTTTTGTTCTCCACTAAGACCTGTATGAATCTAAAGATCTATAGGGATCCCTCTGGGTAGTTGACAGTCCCACCACTTGAGAGGATAGCAAAAGTAATCTCATAGATGCTTTTCCATTGCATCATCCCAGGAGCTTAATGGCAGAAGTACTGAAGTCAGATGTATTGTTCTAGTACAGATCCCAGACTCTTTTCTTTCTTTACTTTCCATGACTATGAATCAATAAAACATTGTTGATACACCGTGAAGATCCAGAAGAGAAGCGCAGGGCTTTGATGAGTCATCCTCTTAAGCCTGCTGGGTGGAATGAACATTGCCATGGATGATACATTTACATTTATCCTCTGAAAAGGAGAGGAAAATATTTTCTCATACTCTTTTCCATGTATTTATTTACTTGATGGCTACCTGTTAGGAATAACAGATAAGATCCCAAGCAGATGTGAATCAGCAGGAAAGCACTGGGTTCACTGTGAGATGATGATGAGAGTTTCCAGTAGAGAACTGGTTGTGTCTTTGTAAAAAATCTCATCCGTTCTATGCTGAATGCAAAACGTCCTTCTGTGTATAAACACAACAATGAATCAAAGTTTGTTTGAAGTCAATGTGGTGACATTTTCATAGGTCTGAGACCCTTTGTGTAACACGTAATGCTAAAATCACATCAGACCTTTTGTTTGACAGGTGGATGATTTTTATCTTCCAGTGCCTGAGGAGAGAGGGAACCGACTGGTAAGGAGTGGATGATTTGCTGTTCACATGGAAGTAGCACTGAGCTGCGTCTTGCTGGTCCACCTTGCTGACCTGGAGCTGTTGTTACAGATGATGAGAAAAGGGGTAAGAGGAGGGGGAGGAAGAGGTATCTGTGTCAAATCTATGTTCATGAAAAAGAATTGTGTTGGGCAAACACTGACAAAGCGCTGATGGAAAACCCTTGGTTCTTTCTAGCATCATTTGTTTCCACAGCTGGAGCAGCAGGGGTGGGTGGCCAGGAAACTGAGGGGAAAACAACACTCAGAGGAAGACACCAAGAGCAGATATAGGGTCAAGACCCATTCCAGCTGCCCTGTGCAGCCTTGCAGTGCAGGTCTTGAGTCACAGGTGATCATGGGCCAAAGTCCCTTCAGGTCCCATGTCACCAGCTTTGGCCACAGTCAGACCACTCCAACACACAGTGAAGGGTTTCCTTCTGAGAATGCAATGGGAACTTAGTTTGGGTCCCTCTCGGAGGCTTGTCTTTCTCCTTTGTGATGCTGCTTTGAGTTACATAAATTCTATGTTACTCCATGGCGTGGGTGAATGAACAAGAGGGTTAAACATGCCAGACACCATGGTCACCACCCGTGAAGAGACCAAGTTCCCCAAAGCCAGCTTTCAGGAATGAATACAGCAGGACTGGGACTTAATGTGCTTGGCAATAAGATAGGGACGTGTCCTTAACTTTCTCTTTTCCTCTACAGGAAGAGTTGGAGGATTGAGGTCACTGAAAACCTCTTAGAGCTAGGACTTCCAAGGGTCTGGAGAAAAACAAGCATGAGTCCATTTTCCACATGCATTCAGCAATGCAAAGACCTGATGGACAACCAGACATCAGGTGAGCGGAATGAAAGGAGGTGACAGCCAAATATTTCTATCAATTTCTGCATCTCTTGCCCACCATTAACTGGTTCTTCACAGCTGAAGGTCACAGCAATTACCAGCCTGGTGGCAGAAGGCAGGAAACGAAGCAGTGAGTCAAATGACTTGCCCACGGCCATGAGCTGAGCTGTCAGAAAGGCAGTCCCTGCTTTCTGCGTTTGTTGTTGGCAATAGAATTAGCAGTGGACATTTGATTCTTATTGTCATAATGTTTTGGATGTTTTCTGGCTGCTCTTTACCTGCACAACCTGTTTTTTTTGGGGAAAAAAGCAAATTCACTGTCAAACTCAATGTTCAAAAATTCTCTGTCAGACCTCCATATGTTAACTACTGTTTCTTGAAGGTTTTTTGATGTTTCTGGGAGCTCCTAGAATCCTCTTCAATCTTCCCTCGCCTCTCAAAAGGGTTACTTTCTAAGAAAAAAAATTTTTTTTTTAATAAGCCAATTCCAGGAACTGGGAGTAAAATATTCAGTGTCATAGACTTATATTAAAATCCGAAGTACTAATAGTGCAGAAAATCTGTTGCAATACACATAAATTACCTTTTTGCCCAAAGATGACATTCCCTGATGATCTTGTTAAAGAAATTGTCCACAAGTTGAAACACAGTGGGCCAGAGATCTCATCAATTAATTTCACAATACCCCAAAATGGTATGTTCCAAGCGATGTGCATTATGTTCTGCCACCTGCTCCTGACTCTCTGCTTGCTGCCCACATTTCCAAAGAGAAAATTGCTCCTAAGTGCTTCCCATTGATCTGAGACAAGATGGTTGTTTTGGATTCTGCAGCAGCAGGTGAATCATCAGTACAATATTTCTGAATTTTCACTCACCTGTTCCAGGTCCATTTCCAGAAACAGAGAGCTGGGTTTGCTTCTGAAAACTCAGGGCTAAATTCTCAGTTCCTGGGAAGATGCTGTTTTACCCCTCCATCCAGGTAGCCTCCATTCCCTTTGAAAACCCTTTCCCCCAAAAACTCACTGCTTTGCTGGAAATCATGTTATTTTCCTTGCAAGAGTTGATTGCTGCAAAAACCTCCCAGAATTCTATTTTCACTGTTGTCCAATGAGTGGTGATTCAATGGGTTTTGAGGCAAGATTTGTTCAACATGAGTACAGAATTTTGTATCTGAACGTGGAGATGAAAACAGAGTTAAGAGACCAGCCGGTCCTATGCTTCAAAATAGGGGGCAGAAGGAGATTTTTTGGTGGGTTGCAGGAATATTCTCAGGTTTAGCTAAAGGCTAATCTGGCCTTCTGAAATGTGAAATCTCTGACACTGATGTTTGCATTTTGCTGCCATTGTTTCGCATCTGTGGAGCAGATCTCTCCTGCATTTTCACACTACATTGTGAAAATGTACTGGCACACTGAGGCATAAAGTCTTTGGAGGAGGTTGCATAGCCCTACTCCACCATTTCCAGGAAAGTGTAGATTCTGCCTTTTTTTTTCGTTTTTTAGCACAGTTGACTCCTTCAGTTTTGCCTTGGAAGAAGAGCAGCCCCTGCACAGAGACCCATCACGTCCCAGAGGTTGTCTCTACAGTGGAGGGAATGGCAAAGCTTTTCTGCCAGGGTGGCACAAAACATCTCACTGCCCTGACTGAAGAGTTAGCACATCTCTGCTGCTTGCAGCCCCCCTTCCCCAGGGCTCATCCATCGTGAGAGAGCGTGAGCACAGAAGTCCATATTTTCTAGATAATAGGAGGCTGCGAAGTTAAGAGAGAGGTGAGGATTTTAATTATCTCTTTTTTTTTTCTCCTGTTGCTGGCCCAGTCTTAGAGAGGCTGCAATGATGTGGAGGCCTGAGGTGTCATTATGGGTTATTAAACTCCTTTGTGGTGCTTGGGGATGTTGAATGGAGCTGTGAAGGGAGAAGAGGAAAAAACATCTCTTGATGGAGCTGGCTAACCCCCCTATAATTGCTTCAAAATTACAGCATACTGTAATTATTCATGCTGTGGAGGGGAATAGGGAGAGGGAACGAATGGGTGGAAAAAAGAGCAGCCTGAGGGCCTGGGTACCCCTCATGGCTTCCAGGGCTGCCTTGGCTGTGATGGGAGATGGCAGCTCGCCCTCACGTCAGAATACACTGTCCCTTTCTTTGGGCCTTGCTGGGGTACTGTCCCAACACAAACCCTGTCCCTGCAGCTCCCTGGCCCACCAAAGAGACCTCCTCCCCGTTGCCATGTGCCTTTGCCACTGCTTCATCCTGGGACTTGCATCAGGACTACAGGTTAGCTCATGGAGGTCTCTCCAGCTCCCCACGGGGGGTTTTCCCTTCGTCCCCATGCCTGAGGTGCTCAGAAATGGTGATTATTGTTGGCAATGCTTGAGGATGCACAAAATGACCACATGTTTCAGCCACAGATATTAGCATCTTGTTTTCATCTCTGCACCACCAATCCCATATCCAGTGGCAGGTGAAATGAGCCTCCAGAGGACCAGCAGTGCTTTGCACCTTAACGCCATTCCTGGATTCCTTTTGGGTCTGCTTCACCCTTGAGGGAAGCACATCCTAATTTATGGGCTTTTCTCTCTGGGGATTAGTGCAGTGAAACAGTGTCCTACTGTGTTTGCTGTGGCTGCTTTATGTCAGATTAATCCCTTAAAACACACAGCTGGATACACATGGCACCCACACACATTCAAGGATGGTCATGTGGTTGGAGTATGAGAAACAAAGCAGTGATGAAGACTCATCCATCTGCCGTATTTCCTTTGTAAAGCTTCCTAAAGGCTCCTCTTCCCTATTAGCAAATCTGGTAATTAGTCAAACATGACAAAAGCTGCGAGAAGCCTGGCTTGATTTAACCAAATAATCTTACACCCCCCAAAAGGCATGTCTGATATCAGCAGAACTTAAACATGGACCCAAGCAGGTGGTTTACAGAGATGTAGACACATGAAGAGATGAAAAATTCCAAGCTGTGGATGGTTTCCAAAAAGATGGGAATTTGCCTGTGAAGGACACAGGTGGAAAATACGTTGAGCAGCTTTGTACTGGACAGTCTGGGAAAAAGGAATGCCTGTCCTTTTGCAGCTGTGCTGATAATTGCTCTGAAGGACATCTGCCCACCTTGCTGCCCAAAAGGAGGACCTGCTATCACAGGGTTTCTCCCAGCTCCCCATCTCTGTCAAATCCTCCAGGACAGGAGAATCAACCTGATTTTCCACTCTTACCAGAGAGAGAAATTCTTACCATACCTCATGGCAATCTGAAAGTTTTGCCCTTGGTTGCATGGAAAGCAGAACTTTGTCTCCATGGAGCCTCCGTGCTAGAAAACATTTCCATACAATGCAGGACTCTCCTCACCAGACAGGGATGGAGGTGGCAGATTAGCAGGGCTTAAAGATGGTAAGTGTTGTATGCCTAATTTGCCAACAGTAGGAAGACAAGGAATTTAAAATCAAAGGATTTGTGATGAGATAATAAGTAGAAGAACTGATGAGCTTGAATAAAGTACAGGATTTCACAAGGGAAGTAACAATATGTAATGAGACAAAAGGAAAACAGAACAGAAAACAGAATTCAAAGAAATTCCATCTACTCATACAGTAATCTTGAAAACTTCTCTGATGTTATTGGCACATTTTAAAGCCTCCGCTTGTCAGAAGAGCTTTCATATGTGATCTCTGAATAGGTTACAGCCTGCAGGAAGGCGGAGTGGCTCATTCTGTTCCCGTGTTTATTATGTTGCGAATTTTCTCAATTCTTTACATGAACTGACATTTTAAGGCTATCCTCTTAGCAAATTTATTACAGATCAGGATAACTGGAACTTGCTGTGATGGCTGATTTTAGGTTTATCATCACTGGCAAAAACTGCTCCAAAGAGACCTTTAAACTAAGTCAGTTCCCAAAAATAATAGGTCTAGCAAAATGATTTATCTTTCTGATTTTAAGGTAAGAAAACAGCATGAAGGCAAAGGGATTAAAATACTCTATTAATTTGAACTTTTTTCTTAAATTTATTTGAAAACCTAAAACACAAAATGTAATTCCACATTCTACATGCTGTTTTAAAGGTAGTGCAAACCAGAATAATTCATCCACAGTTAAAAATTGATTTGGTAAATAGATTAAAATGCGATTCTTTTACTCCCCTCCTACCCAAGTCCCTTTTTCCTTTCCAAATGAAATCGCAGTGAAGCTGGCTCAGTCTTGGCAAGGCCCTTCATTGACAATACTTCTTTTTAACAGTGTATTACACTACCAAAGTCTCCGAATAGTTTTAATTGAACATTTCCAGTGTACTCAGCCTAACTATGGCTTTTCATCCTTAATACCTTTGCAGCTTCACCCTAGACTGTGAGCAAGAGCTGTGTCCTTTGCCCTCTTTGTATGTTAACTTTACTGGCATTAATGGAATTGCAGAATCACCACTGAGGTCTCTTCACTGGTGCCTACCATGAATGATACGTGAGCTTTATTTTTGTGGCCTCTTTTGGAGTTGATTCTTTTTCCTTCCAGTCTTCAGAGCCATGTTCCCAGCATCCCAGCCTGTCCAGTGATTGTGGTTCACCTCAGCCAGCAGCACAAAAATAAAGCAGCCATAGGATTGTGCTAATTTGTATCTCTGAGGAACAGGGTCCCCAGAGCCACCCAAGCAAATAGGAGGTGACTGAGCCTGCAATGCTGCTCCTTGACTGGCTTCTGGGCAGTGGAGTGTCTTGGAACCTGACCCCAAAATGTTTTCTGAGAAAATCTTGCAATGCCAGGCAGCCTTACACTCCATCAGTTTGGTGGGGGTTTATCTTGTGTTTTGAGCATCCAAGGCTTAGCAGAGAGCAAACAGACAGTTTAGGAGACTCAGAGGGGATTAGGGATGAAATTAAAGCAAAATCAAGGGCTGTTCTCGGTGTGTGAGGTGATACCACATGGAAGGACACAGAGCCTGGGGAGAGATGGGCCCCAATTGCTGCTTAACTCCTTCCTCTGGTTTCCACTGTACTGAGCAGCAGAGTTCCTTCAGCACCTGCAATACGAGAAGATGCTCCACAAGCCTTAAAATCAATTATGTCTTGCTACTGCACAAATAATTAGCTACTGCCAACTGCTTACTTCAGCTTCAACTCCTACCAAGGGGCTTCCCAAGCTGCCTTGGCAGGGCTGGCAGTGTTGATCAAGCTTCCTGCTCCCTGCGGTTTGGCAAATATCAACAGCTTTGCATCCTCAAGGAGGTCAGTGGGTTGTTGATCCTCCAGAGCTTTTGGCACTGCAAAAGGCGTTGGCAGCCTGGCACGAATTCAGCTGTCCTGCTGTGTGAAGGATGAGCCACCAACCCCAACCAGATGCCAATGCTGTGGTCAGCAAGGTAGTGGGTGAGCTCTCTGGCAGTCAGTCTCTGGCTGGTGAAACACCACCAGCTTCCCTGCCACAGGGATTTGTGCCAGTCGGCGTCCTGTCACCAGGATGGTGGTGGCTCACACAAAGCCATGCATTCCTGCAGCACTTCTTTGGGTGGGACAGCTGCTGCAAATCTAATCAGAGAAAAACACCAGTTTTACTCACAGCAGAGACCCCAGGATGGGTCTGAGCTGTCACCCACTGTCACAGCCCCAGCTGTACTCAGGCATTTGGTCTCTTAGGAATTACTGCAAGAGGAGCAAAGTCCTTGGGAAGGCAGGACTGAGAGGGGTTTTCCAGGTTACTTCCTCTAAAGCCTTTTTAATTTCTGAGGACTCAGATTCTGCCCTCCTGCTGTCAGTGACATGGCCGAATCAGGATCTGAGGTGGTGGGGGAGGCCTGAAAGGCACAACATTGTCAGGGCACCTGGAGAACAGCATGCAGTTCCCTTATACGTGAGAACAGCATCCAGTCCCGCAGCTGCCTTGGGGGAATCAGTGTTATTTTCCTATTACTTTACTGCCTCCATGACAAGGCAAACAAGGGGGGGAAAAAAAAGGCTAAAGAGGGCTAAATCTCTTTTCCTTTTATTTCATCCTTTCACAGATCGAAATCCTTTCATGCAACTCCCAAGCTGGGGAAGCAAATGTGTCGGACAGAAAAATGTAATGAGAATGAACTCCATCGAGAAGTGGAGGGGGGGAGGAAAGGAGAGGAGGGGTAAATTAGAGTAGAAATCTTTTGGATGCAGGCAAACAGGTGGGGGATTGTCTGGTCTGTGAAGGCAGGGTGTCTGCAATCTTTGTAGCGATTAGATTTAATGGGACAGACACGTTTCTCTCCTTCACATCCCCTCCTCCTTTCAGCCTGAGGGGGAGAAAGGAGGGAGGTGGTGATGGGGAGGTGGCAGGGGAAGAGAAGATTTGAAAGAGTCTTTGACGTCAGCCCTGCCCTATAAAAAGCTGGCAAGGAGCTGGAAAGCAGACAGCAGAGCTCGTGGAAGAGCAAAGATGCCAACCCCGAACATCTCCACCTCTGCAGCCAAAGGCTTCCGCAGGGCAGTGTCGGAGCTGGACTCCAAGCAAGCTGAAGCCATCATGGTAAGACAACCCTACCTCACTTTTTCCCTCCCCCTCCCAAAACCACTGCCTCTCCCACAGCTCTAGGCAGAGGCAGGCAGGGATAGATGGACCAACACTGCATTTGTGGGACTTCCCCAGCATGGGCACATCCGGGCTCTAGGCTGACTAAAGGAAATTACTCCAACAGTTATCTCCACATACTGATACATGTGAAATGAAAACATTTAAGGGGGTGAAAACTTGAAATAATGAGACCACCTCAACCAAAAGTAAGGTGAATAACAAACGGACCTAAGGCAAGAACAGCAAGGAATCCCCTTATGAAAGGCAATGAAGATCTTAACGATTTCCTGGTTTCAAGACATTAAACTGCAGAGATTTCATCTGTTCTAGCATAATAAAAAAGTGGGGCTGTTATTTCAGACAGCACACAAGGCATAGGCAGCTTAACTAATTTGTTAATGGCTGCTGTATCCAGTTTATCTCCCAGAACATCTTTCCCCCATTTCTGTTCCCAGTTCTTGATGTAGTCTCAGCCGCAGTTCTTGATGTGTTTAGCCCAGGGAAAGCTTGTGCACACACCAGATCTGAGTATGTCAGGGAAGGGAGAGGAAAACTTCCCCATGAGTTGTCAAGTGCCTTTAGAAAGCCAAGCCTGGCCAATGCATTAGACTGGCTGTAGGGACAGGGACATGTCACCTCCTAACCTCCAAACCTTGGCAGGCAGGATGAGCCTGGAGACTCCCAACACTGGATGGTCCTGTAGGGCAGAGATGAGGACAGGCTGCAGGCGACAATGCAGGAACTAGAGCAGCCAGTGGCAATGGGTGCACCAGGAAGGGAAGGGAATTCCCTGGGATGCTTGGCAGAGGGAAAGTTGGAATAGAGATGGGTTAGGTAGCAGATGCGTTTGGCAGATGTCTGCAGCCTGACTACAGCAGGTCAGTTTTAGAGCTCCCCATTTCCCTCCCCTATAACCTTTTTTCCACTCTCC
This sequence comes from Grantiella picta, assembly GCA_013397955.1. NCBI lineage: Eukaryota > Metazoa > Chordata > Aves > Passeriformes > Meliphagidae > Grantiella > Grantiella picta. Next base: position 761,929 of record VZRM01003891.1, read on the forward strand.
TCTTAACCCTCTGCAACACCCTGCCTCGCTAAGATCAACCTCTACATGGGCAGAAAGGTGTTTTGGAGAGGAGTTTGCTGGAAAAGAAGGGAAACATTTAGGAAACAAGGAGGTAAGCTTTCTTTCTCTAATGAATGGAAATCAGGGAAGGCTTTCCTCTCACACAGACCATTTAATTCTGTCAAAATAATGAACACTTGAGTGGCCCTTGAAAACCTGGTATTTTCCAGGCAACTTGTAAAATCAGTATTTGAGATGCTTGCTGTCTGGAGAACTGAAGAGTGTTTGCTTATTACACCCTCTGGGGTGCTGCTCTCTGTTTTATGAAAAAATGGGCCACTGAACATAGGGACCAGAGGAATTCTGGTTCAACAGGTGGGCTGACAAGAGTGAGGCAACCTGCTTGGGGTGAGAGGCTCTTCCAGCCTTGGGGGTACATAAAACCTCAGCCCATGTTTGTGTTCCTTCTTTGAATGGAAATTTTCAGGAAAAAAACCCAACTAAAATTAAAACTGCCCTGTGAGGATTGGTCTGAGAGTGGGATGCATGAAAAGCTTTCCCCTTTGCTGTCACCTAGCACAGGAGATCTCCACAACCCTGTCACTTATTTTGCTGGCTTCTACCAGGCAAGAGGCATGACTCTGCATTTGTGTGTGACATCGCACATTCCTGGCGCTCAAGTTGTCATTGTGACTGTGGGTGATCTACCACACAGCCCTTGCCCACCACTACATCCTCTCCAGCTGGTCTGAGGTGTTCTCTTGCCATGGAAAACTGCAAACTGGGGGGACAAAACAGACCTTTGCAATCCCAAAACTCATCTACACCAGCCAGAGTTTTACGTGTCAGCTGGGCCAGCCAAACATCAAACTCACTCCATGGAAAAATCTTTGGTTATTCATTATATTTTTCTGCTGCTAATAGTTTTTTGCAACTAGCTGGGGCAGGGTTTGGTTACAGAGCCAGGCAGGAGAGACAGCCATTGGAGCCAAACCAGCAGGAAAAAGTGCCCAGGGAAGCAGAGGTGGGATGTTCCTGTCCCCAGTTTTCACAGTCCTTCCTGATTACTGCCAAAAATGAGCCTGGGGGAAAAAGCAACAAAATAACTCAGAACACAATATTTTTAATGACGATACACAGGCTGGGCACTCTGAGTTGCAGCAAATTCAAAAAATGAGAAATAAAAAACCCTTCATAAGAGGTGCAAACTAACCTTCAGAAGAGGTGAATGAGTCAGGCTCCAGTTAGGCAAATAAATGCTTTGCGAAATCAAATTACTGTTCTCACTGTAGCCAGATATGCATTCAGGGAGCGAGTCTGCAAGGCAATTCAGAAATACCACATAATGGCACCTTCGGAAGAAAGGAAAGCATTTGTCATGAGGTCAGTTTGGCTGTTATATATGCCACATTCCTAATTTCCAGCAAAAGGAGATAATACCCCAATGAGCATACATGTAAGGGGCAGAGTTGAGGACAATGAGATGGAAAGTATGCAGCCAGGCAGCCTCCACCTGGCACAGGAGGCAGCAGGCAGGCAGACCCCTCCCAGCCCTCTTTTCCCAAACAAAATTCAACCTTTTTCTGCTTTGTTTTGATTTTTCTTTTCTTTTTTTAATTTACCCACCAAAAACATTCCATCATGGAGCTAAGGAACCACCAGGACCCTTCAACAGGGACCAAAACCCCAACTCCTGCCTGCCAGGGGCCACCCAGTCCCAGCACATGTCTGGCTGTTTGAGGCTGCCTCTCCTGTTGCAGATTTTCAGTCCCCCAAGTCTGGCCTTTTAAACTCCACCCAGATGGATTTTAGCCTGATTTACTGCCTAAATATGGGGGTCTAATTTCCCTCCTCTCCTGTTCTCCAGCCCAGAAGCAAAATCCTGCTGCACCTCTGTGTCTTGGGGCACAGTGTGACAAAGCACCCTTAGGTAAAGCACTGCCTGGCTTGGGATGGCTGTGGAGCTCATTTTCTGTGGCTGACACATAGCTGTTTGCCCTGATTATTGCAGGCACCTCAAAGTAAACACCAGCTTAAAGTTACCAGTTTAAAGCTTAGCTTTAAACACTCTAGTGGTGGAAAACATAGACTTAAAGCTGAGCACACGCTCCCAGGATTTTTAAAGTTATGGCTGAGGTCACTTGTTAGATGTCTGCTCTCCTTGGGCATGAAATATACCAATTTAGACAAGCAGCTATATACTCTTACTTGTTAGGTGTTTTTCTGTGCCATGAGAAATAAAGGGCAGATTGGCAAATGTAATTTCAGAGGGGTCTCTTTACTGAAAAAGGACTAGATAGAGGTGTGTGGGCTGGTGCCTTGATGTGCTGCGGTTTTGAGGCTGTGTTTAAAATGTCGGCTTTACACCGCTAAAGCATCCAAGAGGATTCTCCCAGGAAACATTAGTTAGTGATAGTAGGCTTTGAAAATCAGAGAGAAAATAAACTTAGTGGTCAATCAGGCTGTCTTTTTAAAAGGAAAACACTCTTAATTTTCAGAAGGTGAGGAAAGCACTGCTTAGTTAATGTGTCTCTCTTTTCTAAATATTTTCAATTTAATTAGAGGGAAAACTGCAACCAACTGCAGCCAGTCCCATTCTGTGTCCTTCTTCAGTGCTGCCCCATGTTCGTTTTAGCAAGTTCTGCAGGGTTTGTTGTCTGGTTTGGATCTTGAACACAGAAAACTGGAACCAGATGAGTTGCCTCTAAATAGAAAACTGGTTGTAAAAAGACCAAGAACAAATAAGCTGGTATATGAGCTATTTGTATAACAAAAGAAACAGCTGTGATCGAAATAGTTTGTAATTCACTATAAACAGGTGTCCTAACATGACTTCAGGCACAGAGCTGAATTTTAGGTTCAATTCCAAGTAACAGAAATCTGCAGGAGTTTGTTGAGACAAAACATATCTACATATGAGTGGGAGGAATTTATTTTCTGAGGTATATGGTTGTGGTTCCAATTACACTTCAATGGATAAGCATCCACTTAATGTCAAAAGTAAATGTCATATCGAATCCTGGGAGCAGTTTTGCTAAGCTGCCCTGCTAATACACCTGCAAACAGTTCATGTTTCCTGGCCAGGCCCCAGCTGTGGGCTTCAGCTGTCCTCACAAAGTATCTTTTCTCAGATGACTTCAGGTTTGTCTGATGTCTCTCCACTTGAGTGCATTAGACCTGAAAACTGCATAAGATTGTTTCTGATGTTTGTTTTTTGGAGGATATTGAAAACTGTTGCTAGAGGAGGTGAGGAGAGAAGCCCACTTTCCAGTCATGCTAAAAAGATATTTCACACAGCTTCTTTTCTTAAAGCCCCACATTTCTGAATGTTCAATTCTGAAACCTCAGTCCTCATTAGGAGCTCTTTCTCTACAAAGCCAAGCAAGCCAGTCCAGCTTTTCCTTGCTTCCTCTGCTGAGACATATCAGTCACATCTCATCTAGCTGCTGGGGGTGCCTCTGATCTCCCCTAGAGCTCTACCAGCAGTGTTATTTTTTTCTGTTCTGCTCTCAGTCTCCACGGTTCATTGGAAGACGTCAAAGCCTCATTGAAGATGCCAGGAAAGAAAGAGAGGCTGCAGCTGCAGCCACTGATGCTGCGGAGTCTACAGAGACCATTGTGTTCGAGGAGAAGGATGGGAGAGCCATGCTGAACCTCTTCTTCATGCTCAAGGGAGCCAAGACTTCACCGCTGTCCCGTGTCCTTAAGGTATTTGAGGTGAGTACCTAACCTGGTGTGTGGTGCTCAAGGGGCACACTTCAGGTTTCACGACTGTTCTGTGAGAAGCATCACTTGAGTGTAATAAAGAAGACTCAGACTAGGTCTGCCTACTCCAAATTATCAGTTATTTGTTTGATATCCCCAAAGTCATGCTTTGCTCATGCCCCAGCGTGCCCTTTTTTGCCACCACTAAGAATGAGGCATACCTCTGTCATGCAGTGCTATTAAGGTCTGGGCTTAATTTTGCTCAATTATTTTCAGTTTCACACTCCATACCACACCCTTATGATTTGAAATGTACTCTGACAACCCTCTCTACTGCTCAGCACTTCAGCTTCAGTTGCAGGGCTCTGATCCCACATTGAAAGCAAGCTGTGTGCCCTGCCCGTCTACAGACCAAACTCATCTCACTTGTGGGTCATTACCACACTGGTCCTTGGTCAAATAGTTAGAGAAACAACTTTGCCCTGGGTGTAAAACTGCTACATTGATTTCAAAATTACCTTTCTACTTCAAGGATCATTTTGATTCATATGTTAAAGGTTCTGTTGGTTCCCCTCAGAGGTGCATCCTGTATTGTCTTTAATACCAAGGAAAACTGGTAACCGAGCTTTTTCCTCCTAGCCAGCAATATAATGTTGCATTATATAGGATCTTGGTGCCACAAATGGAAAGACTGAGATAAGTGCTGCCCATTTAAATTGTAAACCAAGCATGACAGTTTGCATTCATGTAATGTGTTTTCACCCACAATGATTCGAAAGTGTTTTGAAAACTGAGGTTCTGAGATGCATTTTATCGATGGTAGTTTAATTTCATTGACTTCACAGTGAGAGGAGAGGATAATTTGTTCCTATTAATGAATCATGTGGCTTGTAAGGGGCCTCTGGAGGTCTCTGGTCCAACCTTCTGCTCGGAGCAGGTCCCATCACAGCAGGTTTTTTGGGGCTATATACCCTATACAGTAAACCCACTACTTAAAAACTTTAAACATATAAAAAGTGAGCTTGAAGGATAAGTATTTCTCTGAAATTGTAGGGCATTCTAGTTATTCATGGCCCATTTAGTATTATGTCTGATAATCCCATGAAAAACATTTAGATCTTCAGCAATTACAAAACATCTTGTGTCTTCTCTAAGAGGACTGTTGCAAGAAAAGCTGTTTTGTGGGCAATGTATGGTTCTTGTCTCAAGACTGAAAGAACCTCTATGACAAACTTTTCAGACAAAATCCATGTGCTGCCATGACTGGGGTCTCATTCCCAGAAGTGCACAGATGCTAGATAAAGTATAACAAATCCATCAGTGTAACATTCAACAGGCTGCTCAGTGGGAATGAAGCAGATGTGTAAACTCTCGTATTTGAAAGGCTTTATGTTACACTGCATTTAAACACTGTAATGTAAACAATTTTCAAAACATCAAGCAAGAAACTGCAGCAGCTTATGTTCAAATATTGTTTGTTTCTTCCTGGAGCAAAAAAGCTCTCTGAGCTTGTCACAGAGACAGCTTTAAATATAATAAAAAGACAAGCATGTCAGGTCCCAACAGAGGAAGATTCATTTCCCAGATCCCTCTGGCAGTGCAGGTACAAGATATGAAAGCAGACGGGCATAATGACATTTGCCTCATCATGAACCAGGCTGCAGGGAAGCTGGTTTCACTCTTCTGTATGTGTTACATGCAGCTAAAGCATAGGTAATGCAATCACGGCTGTCAGATTAATGCAAAGGTATCGATTGTTGAGGGGACAATGTAATAGTGAAGTTGGTAGGTACATTAAAAAACACCATCCTAAATTGAATTTACCGGTGGCACCACATCTGTTCCTTCTCATCTTTTTGCCTCTGATTAACAAAAGAAATCACGTCCCTTCCTCTATCAAAAGTCTTGTGGGAACTTTGGAAAGGTTGGGTCATTGCCTAGGGCCTTGGGCTTGCACTGCCAGTTTTCACTGAGCTGAAGAAAATACCCACAAATCTACTAGGGCCCTCTGGGAGACTACAGACATCATTCTCTCCTTGTTCCCTGGGGAAGTCACACAGTTGGTGTGGCCAGTCCCGGCGTTCAGCACCACGGCCAGCGCCGCGCTGGCAGCACCGCACCCGCCAACAGCACCTCCGGAGTGCCGGGGAGGGGCAGGAAAGGGGACGTGGCACTCTGCCACATCAACTGCCTCTCTTGGTACCACTGTGGAAGTCCTCTGTTGGTAGATTTTGGCCGGCCACGGTGTTTGTGCAGAAGGAGAAACTGTGGGATGAATGGGTGTGTTTATATGGGAGGGAGGTGGGGGCATGAAGAAAACGACAAGAGGGAATCCATCCCAGATTCGGGTTGTTCAGCGTGGAAAAGAGAAGTCGTAGGGGTGACTTAATGGTGACTTTCTAGTAACTGGAGGAAGTCTACAAGAAAGATGGGAAAGGGACTTTTTACAAGAGCATGTAACGACAGGACAAGGGGGAATGGATTCAAGGTGAAAGAGAGTAGGTTTAGATCAGATATTAGGAAAAAAAATGTTTACTGTGACAGTGGTGAGGCACTGGAACAGGTTGCCCAGAGAAGTTGTGGACTCCCCATCCCTGGCAGTGTTCAAGGTCAGGTTGGATGGAGCTCAGAGCAACCTGGTCTAGTGAAAGTTGTCCCTCTCCATAGCAGGGAGGTTGGAACTAGACAATGTTTAAGGTCCCTTCCAACCCAAACCATTCTATGATTCTGTGTGTCCATATGGACATCTTTGGGTAGTACCAGAAGGTGTTTCAAATGTTACTTAATTTTTTTTTTCTTCCTTTCCATGTCTCAAAAGACATTTGAAGCTAAAATTCACCACCTGGAGACCAGGCTTAGCCGAAAGCCCCGTGAAGGGACTGCTGAACTGGAGTACTTTGTGCGCTGTGAAGTCCACAGCTCTGACCTCAATACTTTCATGAGCTCCATCAAGAGGGTGGCAGAAGATGTGAGGACCACTAAGGAAGACAAATGTAAGGAACTTACAAACATTTTCACTTGTGCAGAAAGGCTGAGCTCTCCCTGTAGAAACAGGATGGAGACTTTGTTATTCCCAGTAAAGGGAAAGGGCTTCTGTATGCTGAATTTGAGCAAACCAGAAAGGACTGCCTGTGGGACACCTGAATTCCGAAAGTCACTTTCCATCTTGTCCTTTTTTCAACAGACTCTGTTGTTCATAGCCCATTCTTCTGGTCACAGGCTAAAAAAATAGAAATAGGAAATTGAATTTCATGCTTGCCTCGCACCTCACAGCGCTCCATCCCTACACCAGCATTTTGTATTATAAATGCAAAGTAGTTTCCTACCTACATGTCAGGACCTCAGAACAGATTCCAGCACTAATCTACAAGACACTTCCCATGCCATCCTGTTCTGAAGACAGGATGATTATTGTAAAATATCCCTAGAGATGCCTAGAGATCGATGACCAGCAGGATCCCTGGGTGTTTTTTTAAAATGTGAATCTTTCAATAAAATGTAATTTTCATATTCTTCTTTACTTTTGTCACAAAATACTCTGCCGAGAGATAGGCAAGTAAGTCATGAAATGCAGATCATGGCATTAGACATCACTCTAGGACAAGAGCATTGAGTCTGTGAAACTACTGCCTGGAAGCAGCTGTGCCATGTGCTGTTCATTGTACATGTGCATTTGGTACACCAGACCAGGAGTTTCTTATTCAGCCTCACAACCCCTTCTCATTAGGGGATCTTCACTTCCAAAGACAGACTGTCACTTTCTCTCTCCCCACAGTTCACTGGTTTCCGAGAAAAATCTGTGAATTGGACAAGTGCCACCATTTGGTCACTAAGTTTGACCCTGACTTGGATCTGGATCACCCGGTGAGTCAGTCGGTGTGGGCACCCCGACATTTTGAACTCCTGAGCCATGCCACAGAAGCAGGGAGCTGAGAACACCTATTAGGGGAGCTGATCGGGGAGCTGATCAGGGAGCTGGAGTGTGACTGCCACCTTGACAGATACCTCTCCAGCCAGTGATGAGCTTTCCTGGGTAAGATATTTTAGTAACTGATTAAAAATCCTGTCTCTGTTCCTATTTGTCACCACAGGGCTACTCTGACCCAGTATATCGCCAGAGAAGGAAATCAATAGCAGAAATTGCTTTTCACTATAAGCAGTAAGTCGCCTTCCTAACATTCATGCAGGGATAACATCATGTCAATGAACCTATTGGGAAGTCATTGTCCTACCTGTATGACACTTCTCTTGTGTTATGTTTTGTCTCCCCATTCAGCCTTTCCAGCTCCTTTTGTGTCTCTCTTTTCTCTTTGCATTCTGATCTCTTTTTAATTTAAAAAAATCTGTCATCATTAATTCATACATTGGTAAGGACATAATAAGAATAAACTTCCTGCATAACAAAAGCCAGATACAAATCCATTAGGCCTCAAACTTCATTTGGAAAGGTAGTGTCTCTTTTAGAATGGCATCTAGTTTTGACTTCAGTGTTTCAAGTACTCAAAAAGCTACCCCATGCGCAGAAAATTTGTTCCAGTGGTTCATTATCCTGATTGTGAAAAAATGTGGGTTTTATTCCTAAGCTGGACTTCCATAGCTTTAGCTTTTACCCAGTGGATCATATATGCCTTTCATCTGCTAGATAACATACTGCTATCAGATTTTTCTTTTTTGCTAGGAGGGTATTTATAGGCTAAATGGTTCACCCCCTAACTCTGTCTGCTAAATTAAATAGATTACAGTAATGGTCTCATCATTGTCTTATATAGATTTAAGACTACGTCTTCTGTCTAATGCTTCTATTCTGATATATGCAGTGATAGCACTCAGCCTGTTGGCCACAACATCAAAGAGAGCTCTTATATTTAGTTAGGTTTGTAAAATATTCCCTAGATCCTATTCAGTGACACTGCCTTTCACAGTACGTTCACTCCCTCTGAGCAGGACTTTAAGTGCTAAAAACACACTGCAGAAATTATATGGGTCACCTTCTTGAGCTATCCCTGCATGGGTGTGATCCCAGCAAGGTTTTTTGCTCTTAGTTTTCATGTTCTTCGCCAATTTTAAGCCTGGAATACGGACACTGATGTTTTTATCCTGTACAAATACTAAACGCACAGAAACTCATGGTGCCAGAGAAAGAGTCCCAAGTGACACAGGGACAAGTACTGTCCTAAGATGAGACACCAATTTAAGAAGTCTTCTCTTACATCACACCTACAGGTTAGCATTTATGAGCCACTGTGTAGCATACCTTCAAGCATCCCTTCAGGAACTGTGCTTCACACTGTAATATGTGAATATCTCATTTGTCCAAATACAGAAAAGAAACATTTAGAAAATACAATTGCTAACTATGATGAGAAAAAGCAAAATTGTCAGTCTTCTTTCATCAATGCCCATTTATATCAATGCTGAGATTTTCTTTTCCTGCCATCCCTAATCTTACTGACAATATATTTTTCTGGAGTTCAAATGCCTTTTCCTTATTAGCTGCTTTTATTCCTCAGCCACTAGTTCATTCTTGGAGCCATCAGCTTCCTGAAGTTCAGGCACATGAAATTAATTTATTTTCACACAAAGTTTTTCAATTTTTTCCGGTGAGAAGCATTTTTTTCCTGGTAAATATTACACATGGTAAACTCTTGCTCATCCCTTGTTCATTTATCATCTCTGACTAGACTAATGCTTTCCTTTGTGTCTGTATTTGTTGCACTTGTACAAATGACCCAGTACTAAGGCTTTGTCTTTCCTGTCACCCCTTTGTTTGGTTTAAAGAAGATTGATGAACATCATGCAGAGCATCTCCAAAGTGCTTCCTTCTCAGAGGGAAGAGAAGCCAGGCTTGGGCTCTGCTCTGTAATGGTGCCTTTGCCTTGCAGTGGGGACCCAATCCCTCACGTGGAGTACACAGCGGAGGAGACAGCTACCTGGTGAGTGCTGATTCCATTGTTAGTGCTTCACCACTAGAAGCTGGGAATCAGAACCCAAACATTTAGGGCACATTCTCTTGAAAAATGTATCAGGAGTGCAAGCACCCTACTCAATGGCTTGTAATAACAAATGCTTTCACACTGCAGCCCCCAGGAGTTTCCTCCAAAGGAGCCTCTCCAGAGAACAAGGTAGATAATTTGGAGTCCCACTTCTCTAAGGGTCCTGACTTAGTAGCAGCCTCCAAACAAAGAGCAGTTATAAGCTGCAGGAAGAAGTACGAGGCCCGTGGTGAATATCTGTGTGGTACCTCACTGCTCTCACTTAGGAAAACTCTCTCTTAGAAGTGATTGTTTTTTCCAGGAGTGTGGCTGCAGGAGTGTTTCTGAAAACAAGGCCAGCTCATATGAGCTGAGTACACAGGCTTCTCAACAAGGTCATCTCCTGGTTCTATTGACTATCTTCACAGTGCAACTTCAGGAGTTAATCTACTGGGAATATTTTAATTCCAGTTAATACCTTTTATACAGTCCTCTGACCTTCAAGCCAGAAATAGGTCTGTGCAGACACAGCTGCTGCACGACAGGCTCATTTGAATGTATGTCTGTATGTTTACATACCTATATCAATGTGCAGAGACATAGACTTAGGTGGAGAAAGGCAAAAGGACACGGAGCTTAAAGACAGGAGCCCCTGACAGAATGTAGCCAGAGGACAGGAGACAACTAGCCACATTAACCACTGAATGTCTGCCATCTCTCCTCCTGAAGGAAGGAGGTGTACAGCACCCTGAAGAGCTTGTATCCCACCCATGCCTGCAAGGAGTACCTCGAAGCTTTCAATCTACTGGAGAAATTCTGTGGCTACAACGAGAACAACATCCCTCAGCTGGAGGAGGTTTCCCGCTTCCTGAAAGGTGGGTATGAGCCCGGGGGACCCAGGTTCAGGGTCTGCCAGGGCTCCAGCACGGTGTGGGCAGCTACACATGGGAAGCCTGAACCCAAAGGAGTGGTGTGTGAGCTGAAATTTGGGACAGATAGTATGTGCTGTTTCAGAGAGGACCGGCTTCCAGCTGCGGCCAGTGGCTGGCCTGCTGTCGGCACGGGACTTCCTTGCCAGCCTGGCCTTCCGCGTCTTCCAGTGCACGCAGTACATTCGCCATGCATCCTCGCCCATGCACTCCCCCGAGCCGTGAGTAGCCTCCCCACTTGGAGTGTCCCACCCGGCCAGAAATTACCCTTTCTCCCCAACAGACACTCTCTGTCTGCTGCTGACCGTGTGTTCCTCCTTTCCTCACTCCTGTTGGCAGGGATTGCTGTCACGAGCTGCTGGGGCATGTCCCAATGCTGGCTGATAAGACATTTGCCCAGTTCTCTCAGGTAAGGTGCTTATCTGCCTTCTTCCCCTTGAGGGGAGGGAATTCAAACCCCACCGTTGCCACCAAAACTTTTCTTCTCTTATTAATCATGATGTGCCAGAGTTCTAGTGATGGACCAAGACTCTAATACTGCCTCTGCAACAACATGTTTTTAGGCTGAGCATGATCAAGTCCCAGCAGATGCCTGGCACTGCAGCAATAGCTGTGGTCTCAAGGCAATAAAAGAGAGCAATCAATGTGTGAGGCCCTCAGCCCAAATCTGTCCTGATGTTTGCCTCTTCTCTTCTCTTCTCTTCTCTTCTCTTCTCTTCTCTTCTCTTCTCTTCTCTTCTCTTCTCTTCTCTTCTCTTCTCTTCTCTTCTCTTCTCTTCTCTTCTTAGGATATTGGGCTGGCGTCTCTGGGAGCAACTGATGAAGAAATTGAGAAACTATCAACGGTAAGTTTTCTTCCTGACTGGATGTGGGGCACAACTCCTCCAGCAGCACTTCTGTGGTACCAAGGGAACTGGTCCAGCCTGGCATTCCAAAATTTGCAGGCTCAGAGCTCCCACCCAAGCTGCCCCAGCCCTGCTCTTTTCATGATGACTGTGCAGAGCAGAGATCAGTTAAAAAGCAGAGCTCACTTGCACATTAACCCAATTCTCTCGGGCACCAGTAGTATCGTCAAGCATCATATTTCTAACAGCAGCACTGCTGGGACTCTTTGGGATGGGATTAAATGACATCCACTTCCTTTGGCTCTCCCTCAGCAAGGTGACCCGTCCTGCTCCAAGGGCACCAAACAACAGCATCTCACAGCAACTGGGTGTGCAGGGGACAAGCCCAGGGACACAGACGGCTTCTCTCCTGGTGTGACAGCAATTTAATTTAGCACTTTTTTCTGAAAGCAAAGTGTGCAGGGTGTGGAGAGGGGGAAAAGTGGCAGGTGCCTGTTCCTTTAAACAACTGCGGAGCCTGGCCATGGTGCAAGGGCTCAGAAGTGATGGGAGATAAAGATGAGAAGCTGTGTCCCCCAGGAATTTTTCTTCTTTCCGCAGCTTTACTGGTTTACCGTGGAGTTTGGGCTCTGCAGACAGAATGGAATAGTCAAAGCCTACGGAGCTGGGCTTCTCTCTTCCTATGGGGAGCTCATAGTAAGTTCCAGCATAACCTATCTCTCTGCTCTAGACCCTGTAGAGAAAGCATCCCCTGTAGGGATGCTTCTGCGCAATGACTTTTCCCACTGTGTTCTCCACCTTCCCCTACACCATATGTGCTCTCCAATCCCCTTAGTTTCATGCTGGAATTCTTCTGCTGTGTTCACAGCACTCCTTGTCAGATGAGCCAGAGGTGCGGGACTTCGACCCTGATGCTGCTGCTGTTCAGCCCTACCAGGACCAGAGCTACCAGCCTGTTTATTTTGTGTCTGAGAGCTTCACTGATGCCAAAAATAAATTGAGGTAGGACTGGGCCGTGAGAGAGACCCAAACAGAAGGGAATTAAGATGTTATATATTGAAATAGGGCTTGACATTATGGCTGCTTTCAGTCCAAGTTCTCAGAAATGCTCTGAAAACTTTGGTCAGGTCATTCAAAGTAAAGCAATTCTCCAGTTCCTATAGGGAACATGCTTGACATGAATGGATATATCCAGGGGAAAAAATGAAATTTTGCATCCTAGGCTGGTTAACATGGGTTAGTGCAGCCCAGACATCCCTGGGGTAATCAGGTTTCCCCATCCCATGAGACTGCAAACAGGATGGTAAGTGGCATCTCCACCCACAGACATCTGTTCAGAAAAGCATTTCCTTGGTCACACCCAGCATTGCCCACTGGAGGAAAACTCAGTCATTTGATTGCTTTGACTGACAGAGGAAAACTTTGCCTATACCATTTTTATCTTCACTTCGGAAAGAGACAGGATGAAGCAAACATGACGTACATGACTTTACAGTTCCTGCAAGAGGGGCATTTAATATAAATAACATGGTGGGGACTGCTATATTTCAGCTTCTGCTTTTATTACCCTGACTTGTGGTGTTCATACAACCTGGAGTCCAGCTGCTCGAAAGCAACCACCAGGAGAGCCCGTCCTCACACACACACTAGGCAGCTTTAAAAAAATCCAACTGCTGCCTAATGAGTCATTTCCTTGCATTTAAAAAGGGAAAATACACCACATACACCGCCAAGATTAGGCTAGAGGGTCTTGACTGTGACAAGCACTGTAAATGATCCTCTTTAAAGAGCTCTGAGACCACACAGATGTTACTCTGTGAGGTGAAAACATTAAAGCATTATGTCTTTTGCGTTACTGGCACCTCCCGCCATGGGCCTGACTATCAGTGTTATGCCTGGAGAAAAGCCTATTTTCTCGTAAAGGGCACACACCCCCTGCGCCCTTCCAAGCAGCCACACTGCATTTATATGCTTCAAAAGGTGTCAAGTGAGCACATCCATTTTAGAGGGCAGGTTTCTCGCCATTAGCAGCTGTGCTTCGAGCCATTGCTGTGGCTGATGGCATTAACAAGAGAGGTGAGCTGGACCTTTCCTGATAGAACTGAGACAAGACACATCTTTTAGGAGGGAGACAATGTGAGCATGCAGAAGCCGCCTTCATTTGCACTTTTTTTGTTGTTTCCCTGCAATGGCAAAGCAGCTCCCTGCCAGCGCGAGCCTGCACCTTGGACCGTGTTATCCCTTGGCCCCCCCTGCTGTGTTTTCCACCAGATCCCTCTAATTCTGGCCTAGGCATGAAGTAGCAGCTAGAGGCACATCTGTCTCCATCTGGGGAAGGGCCGTGCTTCCCGAGCTCTGCGCCAGAGCAGGCCCGCGGTAGCCACAAGAGGGTAGCCTAAGCTAAGCAATTCAGGAGCGAAAGGGTGAAGCCTCAGCAGAGGCGAGGCGAGCGCCTGTTGTTAGCGCTGTTTGTCCCCTCATGTTCCCAAGCCTTTCCAGCATGAGACTGCAGCCATAAGTACCTAAATATAAATTTGCAGCCCCATATGCACACCATATGAAAAAACCCCTACCTTGTCAAGCGTACAAATCTTAGAGCTGGAAATGCATGTGGGCAACTTTGAGGAAAACTTACCCTTGATTTGCTTTCACTTGACCTCAGCAACAAGGGCTTGCTCTTGAGAGATACGAGGTAAAGTCAAGCTTGTCGCTGAGATCTAGGCTGCATTTGGCTTTGGCTACAGCAGGGCAGTTTTGCTGAAGCACAAGGCTCTGGTGACGTTATTCTCATCCTCCAGCTCAGGTCTGAGCCACTGCCTGTCAAGTCTATCCTTAACATGCCACACAGCTAGTTCCCCCCTCCCCAAGCAGAGATTATTCAATAAATGCATGTCAGAAAGGATTTAGTAATATAATACGATAATACCACGGGCTTTCCCTTCAATTAGCTTCTAAATCTCCTTGGTATTTTTTGAAAAAGGAATTGCAGCAGAGGATGCCTAGCAATAGCCATGGAGGTGACCAGTCTGATGTACCGTCCAGTTTGGTGCAGGCCACAAAGAGCCACAGTCAAACTCATAGTTTTCCTTGATGAACAGAAGTGATCTCAACTATTGCTATAGCGCTGTGGAGCTGGAAAGGTGGAAATTCTGCCTAAAGGAGGCATTAGCCTATTGTGAGCTTCCTGGGTAAATGGTGATGAGTAGGAGGGAGGCGCAGGACCCATCTCTTGTACCCAGCCCTCTGCACCCTTCCCTTGCAGGAGCTACGCGGCGCACATCAAGCGGCCCTTCTCGGTGAAATACGAGCCCTACACCCACAGCATTGAGCTCCTGGACAGCCCTCAGACGATCTGTCACTCCCTGGAGAGCGTAAGGGATGAGCTTCACTCGCTGATTAACGCGCTCAATGTTATCAGTTAATACAAGAACTGAGAGATTTCTGTCCCCTCTTCCCTCTCAGCCCCCAACGTGCCTGCTCTGCCCTCACCCAGTTCCCAGCTGATAATTCCCACCTGTCTTCTCCAAACTTTGGCACTGCTGCCTGTCACCACGCAACCCCAACAGCTTCCCGTTTTTGTATGTAGGGCCAGCTCGGAGGAGGGTAGCGGGACACACCCAAGGCCTGCTGGCTTTTTGGGTAGCTTTTCTATTGACAGCTGGAAGAGGCTTAGCAGAGACAAAAAGCATGGCCAAGCTAAAAAGTTGTAGTCGAGAGAAGTGTGCTAGGCTCCTGGGTGCAAGGAAGAGGAGAAAATATACTTTATTTAAAAAAAAAAAAAAAAAAAGAGATAATTATTTTAAATTGCAATTTGAGAGAATAATTTAATCTGCTTCTTTTCATCCCTGAAGCAACTCCTATAGCAACTTCATGAGTCTTGTTCTTAGTTATACTAATATCACTGTCACCTGATGTAGTTCAGGTGTGATACTACTGCTATTGCCAACCATTTCTGAGGAAGGTAAACATCTGGTTTGGATGCTCAAACCCAGCTTTATGCAGTTTTCAGTGTAGATATTAATGACTTGATCTGACCCAAAGCTCTCAGTTTTCCTCCCCCTGCTTTTGCCCTTCTTATCTTCTTGCAGGCTGTCTCATAACTTAGCGGTTTGCTCAGAAGTTTGGCCCAAGGTTATGCAGCTGTGCAGTATCAGAGCTGGGCTTGGGA
Source organism: Grantiella picta (assembly GCA_013397955.1). NCBI lineage: Eukaryota > Metazoa > Chordata > Aves > Passeriformes > Meliphagidae > Grantiella > Grantiella picta. The sequence goes on from VZRM01003891.1 coordinate 777,548, forward strand.
TGTGTGGAGGCTGCTAAACAGCTGTGGGGGACAGCGAAGGGGAGAATTACACAGAGTTGTTTGCATGATCATTTATAACATATCTGTGTCGACTTTTGCCATCCTTATCCACGATATATGATTTTTATAATTTCCTCTTTAAAGAACTGCAAGACTTGGCAGTGAAGTTTTGGCTATTAACACAGCTAACATTGTTCTCCGGTGTTACTTCTGCTGTGGTTCAGTCATAATAGTTTACAAGCCATTACTCTTTATCCCATTTCAGACCTCCACATATATATGCTTAACCCCCAGTTCTCTCAAATTTTAACTCCTTAGCTACTGACAGCACTTAAGTCTCCTGCCTGCCTCAATCTCTCCTTTCTGTTTCTTTTCTTATTTGACCCTTCCTGCTAAATTCCTCCTAAATTGCTTAAAAGGCCATTACTGAAATCAGCAGTTCAACACCGGGGCTAGCTGCTTTTTCTCAAGTTGTTCCTTCTCTTCTGATTTTCCTGTAAACGAATAAAACTACTGAGTTCATTCAGTTATTGTCATTTTAGAGCACTTTTTCCAAAGCTGCAGCTATGATTTCCCAATCTGGGTGGATCCAGATCATGAGCTGTAACTCTCAAGGCTCCCTTAAGAGCTGTAACAATTTTTCATTTGGGTTCTTGAGATATTACTATTAGATTAAGTAGCTGGAGCAAGCTATGCAAGACTGAGGCAGGCTAGGCCATAGTTTAGCTATCTAGCCATGAAAATCTTACTACAGTAAAACAGACTAAAACAAACAAAAAAAAGGAAAAAAAAAAAAAAACCAGGCAAGATGTAACAATTAAGTCTGTATAGTTAATGCACAGGTTATGACCTTTTTAATAAGAGCAGTGCCACTTTACTGGTCTACAGGTTGCTGTTTCTTCTGTCCTTTGATAGTGTCCAGCTCCTGAGTTGCTGCCCATGAGAGCAAGGATGCTCCAAACCCTGCAGCAATGCCAGGCTCCTGATCAGGACTAGGCAGGGAATCTCTGTGGAGGCATTCACTTTCAGGTCTGGCCTCCAGAGCCATGAAGGTGATAATCTCTAGGTCTCCAAAGCACTTCACAGTCATTATCTGCCTTGTTAAATATCTAAAATAATTTCAATTTTTAAAAAGACCAAACATTAATATGGAGTGAAAAGCCAGTTTAGAAATCCTTGCAACTGCAGGAGACCTCAACTCCTCTGCCTTGCCCTGGAGTTTGTATTGCTGCTCCCTGACTCTGTTGCTTTGTTGAGGAGCTGTAGTAAAATCTGCTGTCCTGCAAAAATAGAAAATAAGCAAAACTTGCAGCATAACCCAGCACCATTAGTATGCAAGCACAGAAGCAAATGTGCTGCTGCCAGGGGGAAGGTGAGCACCAGGAGGGCTGCACCCCCTTGCTTTTGGGACATGAGGCTGACCTGGGACAAGCTCTGAGTGCAGGGGCTCAGGCTGCACAGGCGCCAGAGATCCTTCTTGGGGCCATTTTCAGTGTCTGTGTTCTTGACAAATTTGTGATAGATTCCAGAATTTTTTGCCCCTTTAGGGGGACATCTGAGAAACACGAACCCGTTTGTATTTACTGTTGCCCTCACCTATTTAATATCTTAGAGGATTTTTCCTATTAGTAACTTAATAGGTACCCTTTTATTTTACCTCTAAGGCTTGTTCCTTTTAATCTGATTTCAAATACATTACTTGGCTCCTTATTTCATAAGTCGTATATTAATTGGATCCTTTGCTTTCTCAATTTACCCATTTTTCTCATGTTGCTTCTTTTACCAGAGCATTGTTTTCTTCTATATCTTGCCATAATGTTTTCGGGTCTTAGACATAGGGCCACTAAAGGACAGGCTATCCAAAGAAAATATGGCAGAGCTGTAAACCAGTCCCTAATCTATCACTGCTTTTAAAGCTACTGATGGCGAGGTTAACTTTTCAGCCCATCATTTTGGATATTGTCCTACAATTGTCTTCAGACTCTTTTTAGTAGTCTGAGTAATTTCTTTCTACCAGTCTGGGTGATTGCAGGTGGTAGGGTATATACAGTCCTTGCTTAATCCTCAGGCTACCTATTAAGGCTTGAGTTCTTCACTTACAACCTCTCCCTTCCCACCCCTCCCCACTGTCCATCTTATCCTGTCTCAGGTACTGTTCCAAACCTATGAAGAATTTCCTGTAAAAGCATTGTTACAGTTCCAGCAGTTGTATTTCTTTATGTTGGAAGAACCTCAGCCTGTCCAGGAAAGCTATTTATTGCGGCAAAGAGATGCTGATACTCTTCTTTAGTTTGTGACAGTTTATCAGGGTGATCCCTTTGCAGTATTTGACACATTGAAATTGCCAACTCTACTGCATTGGTTTAGTCAATGCAGTAGAGTTAGCAGCTTTCTTTTACTAATCCACTTTTCCATCATTGCACACCTTAGCAATTTTTCTGTCCTCTGTTTCTTGCTTCATTTGAGACCAAATATAAACTCTTTGCACTCTTTTCAGGGTACTTTATACTTTTTTGTGTAACTCATTATGACAGTCTAAGATAACTTGCTCTGATTCAGCCAGCCACCATATCCATCCCACCTTCTTATTTTAGCTGACACCTGGTTGGGGCTGCAGTAAAAAAACCTCTGAGATTATTTATCTACTTGCTCACTAAATTATTTCTCAGTATTGCTTGCAGTGTTCACATTACTTTAACATCCTTTACATACATTTTATTCCCACTCTCCCTCTAAACTTGTAAAACAGAGCTCCTGTTTTCTTCGTAGGTATCCCATTATGTGCTTGCCATTGCCTTTCTCCCCATCATGCACCCAATATTTTGTACTATCACCAGACAACAGCTATCTATAGAGAGTTGTTGTGTAGAAGGGTTTGTCTTCTCCTGACAGCCTGTAAGCTCCTTGGCATGATCCTTTTTCTACTTTGCCCACTATTTGTTCCCTCATTCCACTGACAGCTGTATCTTGGGTTGTATCTCCTCTTTGTTCAAATGTAGCATAAGTGTGCAGTACCTTTGGTTCATTCCTGGTTGCCACTAAAAGGATATCCAAATTTCTTCTCTTTGTGCCTAAGAGCAGAGTATGAGCAGACTGGTGTACAACAGCACTATCAAGGGAAAAAGCCTTGAACTCCATCACAGCCCAGACTGCCTCTAACCAGGTTTTCTCATGGCCAGGGAAATTCTGGTCCAGCCACTGGGGAGGACTCATATGTGACTGGTATCCATTTTCCTTCACTGTTTCTCTTAACAGCCCTGCTCCCACAGTATCAGCTCATGTTGAAATTCTTGTTATGAATAATTTTCCTTTAACTGGAAATTTTAGGGCAGAAGCTTTTCTACCAGCTTCTTTCACGTCAGATAAAGCACTGTCTTGGTCTTTGCTCCAGCTCCCTTCCTGATTCTTTTCCTGTCATTTCCATAATGCTCTGCTGCTACAGCAAAGATGAATACACTGCCATAAGATACTAGCACAGCTATAGATATGCTGCCATAAGAAATTAAATTCTCCCATCACTCTTCAGAGTTAGGATTGAGTAGTGGGATTCTTTATTTCAAAGAAAGCTTAGCCTTTCTAGCATTTATCCATCTTCTTGTTTCACCAGTTCCAAAGTTCAGGCATTTAACTTGATGTTGTTTTAGTTGTGCCATATTCAAGTTGACATTGAATCCCATTTGGTCTATTAATTTTAAAACTCAGCTACTTCTCTCTTGTACCTCTTCTTCTGTAGCTGCAAGTCCCCAAATACCATCACATAAGGCACTCTTTTTTCTTTGTCCCCTGCACACATCATTCAAACACTTTGCTCACACAAGCATGTGCAGCAGGGCAGGTGCTTGGCCCTGTGGGATGCAACTAAAGGTATATTGTTAGTCTCTTAATGTGAAAGCAACTCTGTCAATTGCTTCTTCCCCTGCATTTTGCCATATGGAAACTTAGTGTGAATCGTGTGGGTGCATTTGTGCCACTGCCTCTCCTAATTCATCCTCTGTCCAAGGAGCCTGACTCAGCCTCAGGGCTGCCAGGGACCATGGAGATCCCTGTGCTCCCCTGGGAGTGGGTGGTTGGTGCATGGGATCATGTCCTGCTGCTCATGTCCACGGCATTCAAGCAGCTCCTTATCAGTTCATGAAAGACTCTCCATCTTCTGCAAGCTTATGGATTGGTAGTGATTTTGCCAATTGGATCCTTGTCTTACTATCCTGCTGGGAAACTTGATTAAATGCCCATGGTGGCAAGATTAAAGGTCCATCACAGAGGTGCCTGACAAGTGCAATGGATAAAAGCTGGTGAAGCACACACTCTAATCAATTTACCCTTTAATCCCCATTTAATTCTAAATTTAAGCAGTTTCTCTGCTGTTGTGCTTCCTTTCACTGGCTTCGTATCGGCAGCTACCTGCCTTGGGGTCACTTTTTAAAAATTTTAACAGCTATAGCAGTTTGATCTGCCATACACATCTACCCCTGGGACAGCATTTGGAGTCTTTATGGGTTAGGCTGCTATTCTCAACTTCTCTTTCTTTTCCCATCTTCCCATATCATCCTTGAAATCATCTTCCTATGATGGCTCCCGATCCAGTTCTCTACACCACTTTCTGGAACTCCAGCAGTTATTTTTAATTTTTGCATCCCAATCTGCTTTTGCAAGTGTCTAATTTTAGCTTTGCATTTACTATGATCAGGTCCCTTTTGAGCTCTCCCTTGCTCCAGGGTGAATCACTGCACTATATATGTTAATCACTCTCCATACTTCTGTAGTTTTTCCTTCTCTTTTTCTAAATTCGTCTGATTCTCTAATTGCCATTGCACATCCTTATTGCCTTTTTGGGCCACTAGATGGTATTCCTTTTCTAAAGACAAACTTATTTCAAGTCACTGGGTAGACCCTTTTAAAACACAATTTTCCCATTGAAGCAGCTAATACTCTGATGTTGCCTTGGTATAGGTTATTGCTCTTTCCCATAACAGTCCCACTAATAGAGGCAGTGAATCCTTGAGTCTCTTTTCATCCATTCTCCCATATCAGGAAACATTTGGTCTCTATCACGCATCGGCTTCCTGTGGGCTGAAGAGGCGCCCATAACCCCTGCTGTAATCTCTGATATTGTTGGGATTTCCTGTAGCCCTCCAATATTCCTGATTTTAGCCTTTTTCCTGAGTTGTCTCGGATTTTTCTCATGCTTTCAACTTTGTCTTAAGGTATCCCTCAAGTATTGTGCACAAGGCTGGTTAGATTTGTAGCATTGCCTTGAACGAGATTTTAGAATCATAGAATGGTTTGGGTTGGGTGGGACCTTAAAGATCATCCAGTTCCAAGCCCCTGCCATGGGCAGGGAAACTTCCACTAGACCAGGTTGCTCAGAGCTCCATCCAGCTTGGCCTCTAGATTGCTCAGAAAAAAAGACATTGAGGATCTACCCAGTCCCACCCTTCACCAAAAGATATTATGAATTCTCTTTTCCTAACTGTGGAGCAGATCTGTAGGATTATGTGGCTGCTTAGAGCTAAGCACGAGCTCATGTCCTTTTGGTGGGTCATGGGATCCTTCATACCATTTCCCCAGACCTCACCAAATGTGACTGCAAGTTCCATAAAAAGTGACTGGGGAAAGCCAAAGTGATGGGTCAGTCCAGGTTAAACCCTCCCCTAGATGGAGTATGGGCTGGCGAGGGAGGAAGAAAAGGGAAAAGCCTTCCTCAGAGCCAGGCCCCACCACCCCTCTGGTGTGTGCCTGTCTCAGTGCCTCGCTGAGCGGTCTCGCTGTTGTCGCTGCTGCTGCTGCTGTGGGTGGATCTGTCTGTCTGTCTGTCTGTCTCTCTGTGTAAAGAAAAATGAAACAGAATTATTTTTCATTTTGGAATCGTGCTGCTGCTGACATGATATTAAGAATAAAAAAATATATTTCTGGTCTAGCATCCTGAGTTTGACTCTTGCATCCTTCTGCTGTCTGGATTCAAGTCGGCCACCTTGCCTGCAGGCAGTGTGCAAAATCCAGCTTGGGGCACAGTACGGTGGAAGACCTGCAACTTGAGCTCGTGCAAAATGTTTATTTGGAGGTGGAAAATGCTTTGCAGATGAGATGATCTAAGCCTTTCTTTGGCAGGATATTACCAATTGCACAATTATGCATGGAACAGTAGTTGGGAGGTCTCTTTTAAACAGTAAAACACCAGGAGACTTGCCTTCACAAAATACATTTTCTCCCAGCACTTCTCACTCTTTCTCTGTCTGCTGCATCCATGTGGATGTGGTACAGGATGCCCAGAAACTGGAATGCTTGTGCAGAGACCAGATGATATGCCCAATTACATGAGTGTTTCCTACTCTGAAGTTATCCTTACGTTAAACTAAACTAATTCCAGTCACTACTGCAAGCTTGGCTTTTACATGAAAGCCAGACTCTTTCTCGTGTTAAAATCCTTTCCAGAATCATGGGCAGAGGTGGATTAATGGATTGCTGGCACAGATCTGGGCCATGCATCCAGGCACCCCAGCACACCCTGAGAGGGAGTTTCCTAATTTAGGACTTGTAAGGATACCCTGTATCTTCACAGTGCTCGTTAAAGTGTTACAGCTGTAATGAATTCATCTTCATTACATGCATGGGAGGTAGAGGAGTACTCTTGTCCCTGTAAAAAGCTGACAGATAAAAGGAGGCAGAGAATCAGAGACTCAGACCAGGCACAGAGCCGGAAAAGTAATTACATGCCTAAACAGCTTTGGGAAGAAGCGTCTAAGTGGCAGATCTGGGGCTTGAACCTCTGTCAGCCCCCTCAGGACCAAATCTTTCTTCTTGTGCTGTGGTGGTAGGGATCAGAAGAACTCAATTATTTACAAATCCTATAGCCGCAGGTATGCGCACACACACGCACTGCCTCCCCGGAGAGGGGAATTGATTCGGATAAGGCTGCGGCTGACCGGAGCTGTCATTCGTACTGCTAATCCAGCTCAAATCAGACTTGTTTTTTTCCCCAGGGACCAGAATGGGTACTGCACTTTCACTGCAAGGAATTTGTTTTCAGTTTTCCGACACTTGTTCATTGCAATATTTGGAACAACGCTAGGTTTTCTAGGTGGAAAGATGATCTTTTGACATTTTTCTGGCACAGCTGAAAGCAGAAAGTATCTGAAATGCCTTGAAAACTGATCAGGAGGGGTTTTTTTTGAAGTGATTTATTTTTGTTTGTTTTGTTCTGCTTTTGTTGTTTTTAACTGAATAGAGAGGTTTGCAAAGATTAGGTAAGGGACTGAACACCCTGTGTGTGTGCACCCCAGATGTGCGACTGCAGCCTTGCAGCACTCTCATTGTGCAGCTGGTGGGGTTGGCGGTGACAGGCCAATAAAACAAGCGAATGGAGATTATATGGTTTTCAGTCTAGCAAGTGCTGTTCTCCAAACGGATAAGGATTTCTTCCTGTCTCTGTTAACCAATTCACTTTGAACATCTTGTATAAGGTGTGAATCACTCAGGGGCAGCTGTAGCACATAAGCATGTTGACTTCTGCACACAGCAAGCCTCCCAAAATCCTTGCACATCCCAACAGGGATGGGACCTACACAGTCTCCTTGCTCATCCCCAAAATGCTCTACTCCAGGACTGTAGAGGGTTTGGATCTCAATCTAAATTTCCCCAAATTCAAAGTACTCTCTCCAGCTCCAACCAGCCACTGTCACGTGTTTCTGTGTGTGATGTCCAGAGGTTTATCTTTAGTCACCTGGGATGAAGCAACTGCTTTTTAAACTTGTGATGCAAAGATTTTAATTAAACCTGAACTACAGCAATGCAAGATGGAACAGGCTAAGTGGTGAACTCCAGTACCCGATGGATTCAAGGCCCATCCTCATTGGTTTTTCTGGAGGGATAATGATGCAAAATACATTTTTTTTACTCCTGACATTAGTTCTTCTTGATTTCCTTGTGAATATTTTCTCTGGGCACAGCAGGGTGAATTGATCTACAAAATATTTTCAGGGATGGTGGAGGACTAAGTACCTTGTGCGGATACTTCAATACAACAGTTGTTACCCAGGACTGTGAGAGAAAAACAGGGTGGGGTAAGGGAGTTATTCATTTTCCTTCCACTAAGGTCAGCCTTAAATAACTCTCCCACCTCCCTCAGAGGCTGAGACAAGATAATAAGACAAAAATGTCAGAGCAAAGCACGGGGCCCCTCTATTTACAGCAAAGGCCAAATCGCTAACCAACAGATCGGAGCTTGCTTTCTAAACACCGATAAGCGGCAACTTTGAATTAACAGCCCCGGTTCCTCTGCTGCTGTAAATCTGCCTGACCCCGACTGCCCGCAGCACCCCAGTGCCTCCCCCCAGGCAGGGGCTCTCCGGCAGGAGGAGGGGGCTGCAGCAGTGAGCTTAACCCTCCCGGCCCCGGAGATCCCTGTGCCTGGCTCCAAACATCCCCCCTTCTTCCCCTCCCCAGCCCCCCTATCACTAACAAGGCTTATCAGTAGGATTTACACCTCCTTGTCTAGGAACCCATAGGAAAGCCTATGGACTAGTTACTGATGTGCATCCAAATCCTTAAAGTAGCTTTAAGTGCTCAAAACAATCCACTTGCCCAGCAATAATTAATGGTATCAGACGTGGGAGCTCCCATTCCCTGGCAAGGGAGATCCGAATGCTCCACAGTGGGGTTCAGCTGACCACAAGCAGGAAAAGGGTCAGCCCTTCTGCAAGTCCTTGGCACTTCCTGGCCCCAGCGGAGCATCCTGGGAGTGAGGAATGATAATGCCAGGAAGATGGATGCCAGGGAGCAACCACAGCTAATAAGAGCAACAGTGGGCTGAGGTTTTTTCACGTCCAGAGGCTGTGTTAAGACAGGTGCTTTGACACAGAGCTGTGCCAGTCAGCAAAACACTAAATCCCACATGGATGATGCTGTAGAAGTGAGGGGGAAGGAGGAAAAAGAAATCACAGCTCCTGTCTTAGATCCCAACTCAGCTGGAGGAAACTGAAGTGCTAAAGCTTGACCTGAGAAGGTGAAGAAGCAAGCAGCACCTCCAGAAGTCCTGAAGAAAAGTGGAGTTTTAGGTCAGTGTGCAGATGTCCAGCTGCAGAGATGGGCAGTGGCGAAAAAATATCAGAACTATGTGACACAATAATTTATTTTCAATCCATGAGATCACGTCACAGCTGGCACAAATCCAGTTTGAGCCAGCGAAAAAACAAGTCCTTTATTTTTTGGCATTTCCCTCCTCACCCGCTTGCTGCCTCGGCTGCTTCTAGCCCCCAGTTGCAGCACAGTTCTGCTGTGCTTGCTGGTCTCGGTGGCCTTCCCGTCCTTTCCAGCATCATGACCAAGGACCAGGTTATCCCCTCCTCTGTTTTACCAAAGGTTTCTCCAGGTCCAAGGGGCACCTGTGATGCCACCTGATGTGGAAGCCATGGTGGTGGTTGGCACCATGAGACTTTAGTGCCTACAATTGTGGACACTGGAGAAAACTCTCTGTTGGACTCAATGGCCCCACTCATGGCTGTTTCCTGAGTACTGGGTCAAGATCCTCTCTGGTTGTTCTCGTGGACTCAACGACACGAAGGACAGACATGGTATCAGTGCTGAAAATGTGTATTTTTAGATTGGTGCTGATCAGGCTACTTTTCCGGTGCTTCTCCACTCAGTAGAAGTTATTTGTTACTTTTGTTTTTCAGTACTTGTCCTCTAGCAGGGTGTCATCACCTCTTCTAATGTTTCTCCATCTCCACTGAGGATTACTTTTGGGTCATTAATAGCCACAGATTTAATCTTCTCCTCATTGATAAACAAACTAATTTGTTCTGCTGTGTCTGCTAATAGCTGTGTCTAGGAACTAATAACAGCTCTTAGGAGCTATTTTCTTCTTTACCTTCTCAGAAAATATGTAGCTGGTAATATTTTCATAGGGTTAAAAGGAGCATAGCTGTTTTTTCCATCTATATTTACAGCCTTGCAAATGTTCTTCCCAAGGGAGATGGGAAAGATTTTGGGAGCTTTACTCCAGAGATCATTAAATTTGGTCTAGCTTACTTAGGTGGCAGTACTAGTGGAGAGGCTTAAGCCTGCAGAGGCCAGAGGGGCTTGAGCAAGGTGCAGCCAAACTAATTTGTAGATTGTTTGGTCCCTGGTGATCTGGGCTTGCCAAAGGTCACCATTTCCCTGTGAGAAGCATTCTGTACACAGGACGGGTGGCCAGAGGTTTTGAGCTGCAGGAGGCTCAGAGTTCCTCCTGTTCTCAGAGCTGCAGCACACCTGGGAATCTCCCTTGTTTTTGAGGAAAGCTACTGGCTCTTTGGAATTGCTCCCTGGAGCATCTTCTACCAGTGAGCTGCATCTCCAGGGTGTGACTGTACTCACAGCCCCCTCTGCTCTTTGCAGCTAACCCTGAGCTGATGGGAACTGATGGGTTGGGTTCATTGTGCTGTTTTAGGAATCCATCCTCTGTGTGCAAAGCAGCAGAATAATGTCCCTGGCCTGGAACAGCTTGGAAAATTGTGAAGTCCACAGTCTGGCAGGAGCATCTGGCTTGAACCTGGTGGCCAGTGGGGCAGTGGGGATGGCTCACATGCCCTGCAGCCAGGCGACTGCCTGGATTAGTTTATGGAAGCAGCCAAGATTACTTGTATCCCAATGAGCATCCCCTTGCTCTGCTTGCACAATGCCCCCTTTGAAGCAAGGGCATCTCTCATTGTGTGACTCCAGATAAGACAAAGCCTCACCCTTTGCTAGAGCAGCCCCTTCTCTCCCCAAGGCCACGTACCTTTGCAGGTGTCTTTGCAAGCATTCTCAGGATTAACCCCCTCCTCAGTGCCAGGTTCAGCTCCCTGCCCTTCCTGTCACACCAGTGCCACTGCACATGTGCTTGGACACGTTAATGGGAGCAGAGCAGCTGGAAATCAAACATGGAAATGGAGCACCAAGGATGTTGGCTTCACCACTCCATGTCACGTCATGGGCTATGGCTGCACCTCACACAGGGAGGAGAGAAAAGCCTGGAGGATGCAACTGCCGAGCCTGGGAGACATCCCCGCTTCCCTGTGCCGTGTGAACACCTACACCTCTGTGACTCAAATGGCCCATGTGCTTGAAACCACTGTCCCAGCTACACATCTCCAGTGGCCACCAGTGGCCATCCCAGGGCATCTCCCTGGGGCTGGTCACCCCCAAAACCTGCCGTTGGGGATGCAGACACCTCAGGGTGACCTGGGGCCATGTGCCAGCAGGCTGCTGGCACAGTGCAGATGAGCATTGGAGTTATTTGCTTCACAAGCCACTGAATTGACCCTCCAGAGAAGAGGAGCCATGTGCTCGCTGACATGTGGATCCCTGCTACTCCTCTGGGGCAATGCACACATAGGCATGGCAAGAACAATGGGAGTCACCACAGGGTGTTAGAGCAGCAAGGGGGATGTGGGTGGCATTTTGGGATCCCTGGGTGCTGAGAACTCACTTGCCTCCAGCTCTGACCTTTGCTGTCACTAAAACTTGCACAAACTTGTAATTTTTAACTAGTTCCCCTGTAGCGGGCTTGTTATTTTTTCAGGATGGGGTTTGAAAATGCAAGACATCTACAGTAGTAAAGATTTTATTGTGCTGGCAGAGGACTGTAAAACTCGATTACATGACACTGGGGATTGCCTAAACCTTGTTCCCACTGATGCAACTGCTCAGGCTTGGGGGGGATGTGAGGAAGGGAGGTGGTTTTGAGTCACGTCTGGAGGTGGTTTAGCACGAAGGGCAGGAGCAGCCCACTCCCACCCTTCAGCCCAGCAAGCCAAATGTGGACCTGAGGATCTGGGGGGATCACAGGAGGCATGCATAGCTGAAACAATGGATGAGTGCTTGGTTCATCACTGCCTAATGACATGAAAATCATGGGGAAGCCCAGCCTGGAAGGAGTAAGCTGAGATTTTTCTGTAGAAAAACCTTTTCCATCTAGAAATGGGCTCCCCTGTTGGCCCCCTCTCTCAGTTCGCTGCTGACATGGGAGTTTTCCCTCTAAGACAAAACTTTCCGCAGTTTATATCCGTTTTATATCCATTTATACGACTGCTAGCATTTTTCATATTCCAAAGAACCATTTATGGTAAGAAAATCCATTTTCCAATAAATAATCAAAGTGATCATATTTTGGAAGGGGAAAAAAATCATAGTAGGAAACTTTTGCAAAAAAAAATTGGCCTGTGCTGAACATCGAGCCAGCATGATATCTTTTTTCCTTCCAATAAATCTTCTGGCTTATTTCTGTACCCAAACTACAGTGAGCCAAGAGGAATTCCTGAGCACTCGGGTACAGTCAGCCCTTCCCCTGCTGCGGCATGCTGCAGGAATGCCACAAGCTTTTTGGAGCTACCTCCAGGATTTGGTTAGCCAAGGGTAAGAGAAGCAACAGGCTAACAACATGGCACTTTCAAAGCAAAATAAAGCAGCTTTTTCTGCTACCTCAGTGGTGTAAGCCTCAGGGAAGGGGAAAGTCCAGCAGGGAAGCTGCCTAGAAGCGAGACAATAGTGGATAGAGGAGCATCCTTTAAAAGTCCTTCTGTCAATAAAACACGAGTTCAGGTGAGCTCAGGTAACATTCAAAAGTGCAAGCAGGAAACCCCTAAATGGCAAATCTCAGCATGTGATTAACCTGGGGAGCACCCTGCTCAGGAGCCTTTCCAAGGCAATCACTTCAAGGTCCATTGAACCTCAAGCATTGTGATGACCTCAGGCAAATGATTGCCAAGTGGATCTGGAGGGTAATTCTGTGGGTTGTCCTCTTTGTGTGAGATTCTGGGTGCAAGGTCCCTGCTCGGGAGGAAGCATGAGTCACACAAGACTTCTGCTCCTGGCTTTGGCAACCTACTTCAATTGGGGTAAAATGCTAGGGTTTATCCTGTGTAGCTGCTAATTCCACATCTATACCCAGCAGTAAGGTCTCAGTAGTGAACTCTCTGAACTCCTATCTTGCTGAAACCTGAGTCCCTCTTCATGCATATACCACTAGGTCATTCAAGTACATCCAATATCTTTTTTGAGGGGAAGAGAGGCAGAGATAGTGTTACACATTGTGCAGAAATGCTATTAACTGTAGTTGAGCATCACAACTTGGATTTATTAGCAGGAGGCTGAAAGACCTACATGGCAGGGGATGTAACTGATAACCTTGTCTTGCATCCGTTTGAGCAAATGGGTCCTGTCCCTGTGTGCTCATCAGAGATTTAGCGCTTCTCACGAGCCTTTTTGCAATCACAGTCATTTAGAAAACATATGATACTTCACACTCGAGGCCATGATAGGGGCACATGGCACTTCCTACCTCCTAAATGTTGATGGATGGAATTGCTTTGGCTGTTCAAGAAATCAAAGGTCTGGTTTGAATCTCAAGGCATTGCACTGATTTTGGTGAACTTCCTTCTGATTTATCCTGTGTATGGAGAATCAGGCTTATTCTAAGTTAAACAAGCAAGAGTGTTCAAACAGATGAAAACATCTCCTACTCAGTGATGCTGAGCATTTGCAGTGTCAGAAGTTGGAGCAATGGGAATTTTGAAGATGATCTCATCCCCGGCATTTAAAAGGGTCTTTCCAGGCAGAAAAAAAAATAAAAGGAGAAAAGAAAAGGAAAGTGTACATTAAGCAGAAAAAAGTACAAGCTCGCTATTGGCAGAAGAAAAGTTGGGCACAAAGCTACTCAAAAATTGGATAATGTTGTGAAAAAGAGCAAGAGCTAGACCTGTCACCAAAATCAGACCCATAAAAGCCAGTAGACCATTCCTGACCCACCATCTCCTTTTAAAACCAAATTTACCAGCCAGAATGGAGATAATCTTATATCTCCTGGTTTTCACTGGGATTTACCAGAAATGTTTCTTGGTGGTGAAGACACCATTTTGGACAAAGCCCCAGAGAGAAGAGCTGAGATACTCAGAGCTCCCAGCTGCAAACAGCAGAGGCTGAGTCTTTACTCTGCTTATAATCCCAAAGAGGAATTTCAAGGGGCAGGTGAAGGAGGGAATCTGCCTTTCAGTGGGAGAAGGGGAAAAGGCTTATTTTTTTTCACATACCCAATTTCAAATGCTCCAACTCTGGTCCTATGCTGAGTCAAAATGACCACCCAAGGTCTCCTGGAAAATGCAGATGTTATTGCTCCCCCTGCCCAAGCAGTGGACACGTGTCTCTCGCTGTGCACCGTGTGGCCAGTGAGCATCAGCACAATAATGTGTTTTCCTTCTCCTAACACCTGACAGTAGCATGATTTCACCAACCACTTGGTCCCATTGCTGCATACTTTCCAAGGTGATATAAATCAAACAGATTAACGTGTTTGCTTTTAATTTTACATTTTAGAAACAGCTGTTGAACCACCTCAATGCCAACAGTGCCTATTGACAGTGTTAGTGTCATTAGTAATCATTGCGGCTGTAATAGCACCATCATCTCCTGCTAAAAGGGTCACTGATGGCTCAGGACAGACCTTCAGGGAAGCAAAAACAGCAGACTAAATGAGATGGAAACTGCAAACAGTTGCTTCTATCTTAACTTGCATGAAGACCTGTGGATGCTACGCAGAGGGAAATTAGTTTGCACAAGAAGCAAAAATTTTGGCTAGAGTGTCATCAAGGAGGTAGGGCTCGTGGTAGCTCTTGTGTCACCTGGGCCAATGTAAAGCATATAAATACGAGACAGACAGAATGGGGAAATTACTACCAACCACCTTCATCCCTCAGAGCGAACTCCACCTCTTTCTGCCACCTCTTGGGTAAGTTAGATTGCCTATCACCTTCTACCTCTTTAGCAGAGCTGTCTTCTTAAGCTGATGGAGCAGGTGGTGACCAGTGTGGCTCATTGGCCCAAGAAAATGAGGTCTCCTCAGTCTTTGAATGCATTGTGCTGGTTTTGGGCCCTCATCACACATTACAGCCCGTCTGACTGGGCAGGGAGGGTTTTTCCTCTCAAGGGGTCTGCTGGTCTTGGCTTTCAAGGATATGTACACTATAGGGCTTGGTGGGATGGCTCTTCCAGGCTTTTGAAGCAAGACAGCAGGGAGCCTGAGACTCATGGAGCACGGAGATGGACTTGTGGTTATAGTAGTTTACTGTGACTTGTAAGGCCTGATGCAGAAAGCTTTCCTTCCTTCTCAAACTAGAAGGTCCACCTCCTACTTTGGTCTCATTTCCAAGCCAGAGGGGCTGAAAGATGCTTGATTACAACCAATTTTTACCTCCTAGACTTTCCTGTGTCTCCTCTGCCTCTTAGCCTTAGGCTTCAGCCTGCTCACCATGGCTCTCTGGATCCGATCGTTGCCTCTCCTTGCCCTTCTCGCCCTTTCCTGCCCTGGGAACAGCCAGGCGGCTGTCAACCAGCACCTCTGTGGTTCTCACTTGGTGGAGGCTCTGTACCTGGTGTGTGGGGAGCGAGGCTTCTTCTACTACCCCAAAGCCCGGCGGGATGTCGAGCAGCCTCTAGGTAAGTGGGGCTGACTGTGGGAGCAGTGGCATGCTATGTGATGTGAAATGCAAAAACTGCCTGTCTTTGACAGTGACACCAGGAATGCCCTTCATGGGGAATGCCAGAAATACCTTCAGCATACCAGCAGCATCGCGTTGCCAGTGAAAAGCTCTTCAGGTTAAAAAGGCAGATGGGAGGGCAGGCAGGGAGAGAGGATTTATGAGGCAAAAAGAATTGTGCCTGAAAGCTCGAACTCGTCTATTTCTTTGTATGGCCATTTCACCAGCCTGAGAGTATTCATAGAAAATAAAGGTGGGAAGAACTCAAGGAGGCTCCTTCTGTCCCAAGACAGGATCAGTTGTCCCCTTTCTATTTCTTAGCAATGTTTGTCTGGTATGTTCATAAAAACCTCCAGACAGAAACTTCTGCTTTCTGAAACTGCCCCTTCCCAAGCTTAACTGACCTTCTCCTTGAATGTTTCTTCCCAATATCTAATCTGAACATCCCTGGCTGTAAATTATTTCTTGTCTTCTCAATAGTGGCCATGGGGAAGGGCCTAGTCCTTTCTTCTTTATGACTGCTTTTCAAAATATTTGCATACTGTTCCCATGTCTACTTTTAGCCTCTCCTCAGCTAGACAACCCTACTACCGTCTTAGGTCATATTTTCTAGACCTCAAAACATGCAAGTTGTTCTGTATTTGTTTGCATCCTTGCTGACTGGTGAGGCCTGGAGAAGCACATTGAATATTCTGTCTTCCAATCTGCTAATCAAGACTGTGAATAGATGCAGAAGAGACCCCTGCCCAAATTGCATCCATTTCAATCCTCTCATTTCAAGACTGACCTTTACTTAACCTCTCCTGGCTAAGATACATCTCTCGCACCATTTCTCTCTTCTCTTCTTCTCTCTTCTCTTCTCTTCTCTTCTCTTCTCTTCTCTTCTCTTCTCTTCTCTTCTCTTCTCTTCTCTTCTCTTCTCTTCTCATACTATTTTCATTCATATCCAGTTCTGTCTCCTATGTGTGTAACCATCCTGTGAAATAGTCTTAGGAAGCTTTTAAAGGTGAAACAGGATAATTCCATGGCAGAGGGCTTGCCATGATTTGTTTAGAATATCCAGCTGGGATGTTTATTTTCTCCATTCTCTGATTATTAATTACCAGAGACCACCACAAATGGGTTGGAAGTTTCATTAGCCAAATAACCTAGATATTGTACAGAGAATTTCATTGAGCCAAGCAAAATGCAAGTCTTTGAGTACTTTCTACCTCCTTTTTTAGGGCTTTTGCCTGAACGACCACCTCTTTGTCACACAATCTGTTTATGTTTACAGTGTGCTCACAGATGGCTTGAAGGATGAAGACAAGTAAATCACTAAACAATGATTAGCTATTTCCTCTTCTATTTAATATTGGGCCAGATTTTTCCCTAATTTCCTTTCTAGCACACTAGTATAATGATTCTGTGTTACTCTTGTGCCTTGTTCATTGCCTCATGCTTTGGGGGCTTGGGGATTTTGCATCTTGTGCTGTACTTGTATTGCCCTAGAAACCACATCTCATTCTCACTTTCCAGGCATTTTCTCTTTGTTGTTAGGGGCTCTTTTCTTCCTGCAGGAAAAATTCACTGATTTATTTGCTATTTTCCATATTTTCAATGGGCAACTAAAACCTGAACAGATCTGTGCACAAGCTTTCAAATTCTCACCCGCAAATAAGACATTCTGTTGAGTTTTATCTGTCTGCAAATACCCTAATTTATCATTGCTTCTGAAAACTTGCCCCCAGCTGTGAACATAGACACACACAAATGCTTCTGCTGTCCATTTGGGACTATATCCAGGCAGCCAACAGAAGCAGGCTGTTCAGGAACAGCTGGGAAATGCACCCAGCCTCAGAACTGGACTGTCCCTGCAATTCCATGAACATCCCAGTTGTCTGCCCAGGCTCCCAAGAGTGAGTGACTGCTTAAAGGGCAATGCAGTGTCAAATTCTTCTCTCTAGAGGCGACCACCCCATTCTACCATTTTAAATACTAGTTGCCCACTCCAGCGAGGGTGCAGGGTTTCTCTTCTTCTCCACACATCTTCCCCAATAAAGCCCCTGTATCCCTTTATCCCTCACACTGCTGATAGCCACTCAGCTTGGCATCTTCTGAACACCACAGGATTATTTTGGGAGAGGAAACAGGGAGCCTGAAGATGCTACAAGCAGCATCAGCCTGGGAAAACCTATGCAACTTCCTCGTCATTTTCCAACACACGCCTAAAAATCTGGTGCTTGCTAAGCGGGTGTCTGCTGGGCTCACCAGCCAGGGCTCATGCAGTGTGCTGTCCCACAGCTTCTCTTCTTCTTCCCTGGCAGTGAGTGGTCCCTTGCACGGTGAGCTGGGAGAGCTGCCCTTCCAGCAGGAGGAGTTTGAGAAGGTGAAGCGAGGGATTGTTGAGCAATGCTGCCACAACACCTGCTCCCTCTACCAGCTGGAAAACTACTGCAATTAGAGTCAGGGCCGGTGCTGGGGAGCTCGTGGGACACGGGCAGAAACACGCACTTATGCTACTGCACCTTCAAAGCAATTGAATAAATGTTGTGGATCTATTGGAAGGACTGGGCTGGTTCATGTGTCCACATCTTGGGGAGGGGGCACTGATGTCTGCTTTAGGGTGTCAAGAGTCCATGCTCTTGGGTAAGGTAGTTTTTGGCCATCACTTCACATTATCCTTCTGCCACACAAATGAACTCCATGGGAATGAGGGAGGGAGGGTATTACACAGCTTTGGAGCAGGCAGAGAAGTTTGAACAAGACTTCTCTTGCTAGGGAAACATTACAGGGGAATATCTGTAACAATGTCATGCGGATCAACTTCCTGCAGTTCACAGCCCAAATATAGCCAGGCAGCTGGAGACCGAACTTCCTCAGCTACATGATGGAAACAGCAAAGATTAGGCAAAGAATTATGTCACCTTTTCATTGTACTCAGAAAAATCACAGATGACCACTGTGGCCAATTCAGAAAGCATGTCTAGTTCCCACTTCTGCTTGTGAGAGGCCTGGGAGAGTCCCTGCTGAGGGATGTGCTAGTCGTTCACAAGGATATGACAAGCCACATACTGAAACCAGATTTAATCCGGAAGGAGTTCTGAATCTATTGGCCACATGCTGGACAGTATCCCTGCCCCTGTTGCTGCAAACCTCTTTCAAGGATCTGGCCCCAGAATTGCCACTTTCTGGGAGGAAAACTGCCACAGCAATGCCAGCTGGCCAGAGCGGCCTAGAGCGTAGGGAAGAGCTGTGTTCCCTCGGCCGAGGGACTCATGTCTACTGAAAGCCATGCAGAGGGGCTCTGTGGGATGGGCTCAGCCTGGCAGAGGTGACAGCAGCAGCCAGGGCTGCATTTTGCTGGTGACAGATTTTGAGAGCTGGTCTGAGAGGAGCCTGTGGTTTTAACAGCCTCATTTCCCAAACCAGTTCTGACTGCCTCCAGTGGAGCCGCACAGATGGAAGCTGCCATCTCACCCCTGCCAGGATGCATTACTCCCAATCCTATCACGAGCAGAAAACTGGCCAAACCACTACAAACTGAAGGGCTGGAAGAGCAGCTGGAGGAGCTGCTGAAAAGAAGATACAGACATAAAAAATGAAATCAGGAAGCACTCATGAGTCCCTGCAGTGACATTCCATACAAATTCCCTTGATGCATCCAAAAGCCCAAGACAGGGTCCTCCTCCTACAGGTGCCACAGCACTGCTACTCAGCCAGTCCTGCTCTCCCTGACCACCCTTCCATCCCTCTCCATCGCCCTTTCTGCTGGGCCCCACTGAATATTCCCAGGAGCAGAGCTTTCAACTCTGAGAAGCAGCTTTGGGCCAAAATCTTGTGGTTTATGAAAGCATGGCAACATATATTTCATGTCTGCGCTACTTGGCTCCCACCAAATCTCACAGTGTATAGCTCCAGTGGTTTCTAAAGGGGACTCCCTAGAAACAATTCTCCTACCTGTCCTGGTGAACCATGAGATCAGGGCAAGTATTACTGGAAAAAAAAATAAATTGCAGAGCTATTGTTCATGGTAAGGCCTCCAACATATTCAGGCACGCAGCCAAGTTCCAGCAATCCTATCTATCCATCCAAGAGACACCAGCCTGGTCAAAAAGGCAGAGGTTCAGGTCTGCTTGCATGTTCTGGACGGAAAGGACTTCCAGCCATGGTGGTTGCTCCATCTGGCACAGCCCTGTTTATCTGCTGGCACTCCTTCCCTGGCAGCAATACTCTGCTCGGGTGAGGACAGCTCTTCAGAGATGCCCAGCTCATTTCCTGCCCTCTGCCATTGTTTGGTCTGATCCTTTGTTTATTTGCTTTTTCTGAATGCTCTCAATTAGGACTTGTTGGGAAATTGCAAATGCCACTTTTTCTGCTGGAAAATATTGATTCATCAAAATCAGCACTTCCTGCAGGACCAGACTGGTTTTAGCAAGGCAGGATTTGAAAGGATGAAGGGACACTGAAGGTTCAGGTGCCTGCTCTTCATCCTCTGCATCGAATTGCCCAAGACCACATGCCAACCACCAGGCTCTGGGCTACCCAGGGTGGACACTTTTGCTTCTGCTGAAAGATTCCAGAAGGTGACCTCCAAGGTCAGGGAGGCAGACATGGCCCCATGTCTGCTTTTAGGGACCCAAGCTGTCTGAGCTCTCTGCAGATGCTGTTGCTCCCTTCCTCCCCAAAGCAAGAGCTGTCCTGGAGATGAGTGTCCTACAGAGAACTACACTGCTCTCCAGGAGGCACAGAAGAAAATATGCACCAATTTTAAAACTGTAGAAAGAAAAAGAAATAAAACCCCAAATGTTTTTCACTTTGTTCTTCAGAACTGGAAATAACATAAAGGGCCAGCTCTTCACTTTTTAAAAGCTGCAGTAAGATGAAGGCCAAAGGGGAACAAAGGCACTTTTCCCCCTTTTTCTGGAACTCCAGGGAAGGAAGCCTGAAGGCAACCCTATGCATTTTCCATACTGGAGCACATGGCTCTCTGGCTTGCAAACATGATGCTGCTGACTTGCTGACCCTGCTCTGTGGCAGGGCAGGAAGCTTTTGCCCCCTACCCCTCCCAAACCCAAGAATGAGTGTCCTTAAGGTCCTTACCCATGTTTTTAATGGTGGTACAGGATGGAATTTCTTTATAAAGCCCCCCACAAATCCTTGTGCCCTTGCCCAGGCCATTCCCTGTTCTGAGATGGGCTTGGGAGATGCCAGATCTTATGCATTCCTGCAGGAGAAATGACTCAAGGACAGGGAATGCTGCATCCATTGACCTCCCTCCTTGCTTCTCCTCTTGCCAGGCTTTGCATTGTGATTTTTGGGAAGCAAATGCATCCAGTCCCCTTTATTCTGACTCAGCAGTTGCTCTGAAAAGATTTTTGCGGTAGCGGTGGGGCATCATGCCTGACTAAAATATCTTGGCTCTGCTACTTTTGCAACAAATTTCTGAAGGTCTCATGCTCGTGGTAGAGGGCAATTTGAAGAGAATGCAAATAAAGGCTTCGGTTCATTCATGCTGCTTGAATGGAGAATAGAAAGCTGAGCCGCAGAGGGGATTGCAAGACAAATTCTTCGGGCTGCTGAGTTGTTAACACTGCCTTAGAAAAGAAAGGACCGAAGTTGCCCCCATCTGCCACATGCATGAGCCCTCATCCAAAAGGGCAGCACTACACTTTCGAGGAAAGGGAAGGGATGTGCACAGAAATGGCGATGGAGAAGAGCCTCTGCAGGGCACCAGCCATTGGGGTCTCTGGTGCTCGGGTGGCAGATCATGTCCTCCAGGTTGCTGGACGGGCTGTGGTGATCCAGCTTATCTGCAGAGGAAGGGAAGGCTGCCACTTTCCCGGAGCTAATCTGACTGTATTATTTCCTTTCCGAGAAACTACAGATAGAGAGCTCTCTATTAGTCTGGGAACTTAGAGATTCACTTTAAGAAACAGTCAGACTATACCCTGGGATTTATTTCTTTTTAACCATCTTATCAGTATTTTAGGAAATTTTAAACCTGCTTACAGCCTCTCTCCTTATCTGCAGAGTGATTCCCCAATAACAGACTTGCACCAATGACTTGAGTTGGAAAGCATGCACTGAGCAGATACAGTGTTAAGAGCTCAAATTCACTCTGATTTCGACCTACCTCACCAAAGACACCTATTTTGAACAAAAAAACAGTCCTTCTTCCTTCTTCTTTCAGTCTGGGCAGGAAGAAAACTTTAGGTCAGGCTATAAATTGATCTGGAAAGTCACTGCCAGTGCATTGTCTCTGGCTGAGTTGTTCCTGCACGCTGTGGGGAGGAAGAAGGCTGTTTTTTTCCAAGCCCAATGCCAGGCTGGCTCTCACATGCCCCCCAGTCCTGCTGGGCAGAGCAGGCAGGAGCAGATCCAGGACAATAACGGGAAGCAAAGCAAGCCCATAGGAGTGCACAAGGAAATTATCTGATCCTCAATCATTTCCCTCCATCCCTCAATCCTTTCCCTCCATTCCCAGTCATCTTCAGGACTGTCAGCAAAAGGTGGACAAAACATCTGAGCTCCTCCAACCTCCTTTCTGTTGCTGAAAAAGACAGCCAAAATATCTTTTTTTTTTTTTTTAATCCTGGTACATGCCAGGATTGCCAGGATCTTCAGAATGCGTGTGGTTCCTAGCACTAAAATTTCCCACTAATGTTTTCAGATTTTGGAAGAAAATGGATAACAGAAATAAATTTGGCTTTTGATTTCCAGGTTGTTGTCTTTTGGGCTTTGTAATGCTGGATTTTGGCAGTGGGAGTGTTTTACATAGCTGCCAACTTCTGAAATGTAACTTTTTGTCAGAAAATAAGGCAGCTTCCTCTTTTCTAATCAGAAAGCGGAAAATCAAATATAAATGACACCACCCACCCTACATTGATGATAAACCATTCTGTGGAAGTTTCAATGGAAAAACTTCTACCTTTTTTTCCCCTTATCAGAAACCTCCTCCACTTTGGAGACTGTGACCCAGCAGGGTCCTGGCTTTGCAGACTTGCCTGCCAGCAGGTCTTGCACACCCAAGTTTCAAGCTTTTTCTACATATTTGGGGTTACTTTTTAAACTTATCACAAATAAATGCTGTCTTGGGTCCTGGGCTTCTACTCATTCCAGTGGCAAGAAAAGGAAATCACTGTGAAAGAGACCAAGATTTCATCAAAGCATGCCCAGGTTGCACACCACAGCCTGCTCCTGTCCTGCCTCTGAAACTGTTTTTTCAGTATGTCTGCAAACTAAACATGGCCACTTTTTTCCAAAAGCTGGTCCTGAAATAATGAATTTCAACCCCAAATAAGGAAAAAGCCTGACCCAATGAAATTCCGATGAAATTAGACAGGTTATTTTCCAATCCCAGCCGTGGTGCAGGTTTTCTGAAGCAGTCCAATGCGCAAAACTGTGCTCCCATAGTGTTTTGGCTAACCGAAATGTGGGTGCTTCTCTCAGGTGTGGAAGCAGTGACAGGGAGGGACAAGGTCACCCTTCAGCCCAGGGTGCATCCAGGGTGCTGAGGAACACCCGGCTCAGCCTGGCTCACTGTGGGAGAACTGCCAAAGGCTGAAGTCTCTCTAGCTAAGTACTCCTCCAGCAGCAGCTCCTTTGCCCTGCAAGATCCCTGACCTCACCCCAGGAACAGTGAGCAGCGCTGAGCACTGACATCATGCCCATTTTTCCTTTATGGTTTTGACTACAGAGCCTGGATATCATTCTCAAGATGCTTGCCCTTCCTCACCCTGTGGAGCTGTTGCTTTGACTGCCCCATTTCTCTGTGCATCTCGGTTAAGAACACAGGACTGGGAGCAACTTTCAAGGCAGTTGCCTTGTACCTTGCTAACCTTACATCACTGCCTTCTTCATCTCCAAAAAGGTTTTAACATCCAAATCTCTCCCTTTAGCCTGTGGGCAGTTTTAGTTTCTGGAAACTTTCCTGAGGAATTCATCCTCTCCTGTTGAGCTTCACAGTCCTCACAACCTGGAAAAGATCCCGAGGTTTCACATATCTGTCCAGAGCAAAGCAATTATCCGTGGCTCTGTCACTGAAATAGGGCAACACAAAAATGTTGGGAATCTGTCAAAGCCAGATTCCTGCCACGGCTTTCCCTTCTGCAGTCCCAGCTGCTGCCAGGGGATGGAGCGCAGGTCAGCCCACAACTGGGTCCAGCACCCCCGCCTGCAGCTGCCTGGCAGCACCGCCTAGGGCAGGGCACGGTGCCACGGCCACCGGGACCCGCAAAAATAGAGGAGAAAAACTGGTAAGTACAGACCGTGTTGGAGAAAAACTCCCTGAAGATGTGATGCTGGAGTAAGGCTTTGCAGCAAGGCCATGGGACCAGCAGAGGTGGGGCAGCAAGGAGATGGCTGGAGCAACGAAAATAAACTGCCTGTCAGCCCACAGGCAGCTCCTGGCATGGCCAGAGACCTGCAGTGAAGACGGGTTGGGTTGCTGGTGCTGCTTTTGTTCTGCTCTTTGTTTAAAGGTGGTATTTCTTCAAGGAAGATTTTGGTTGCCTTTCTGAACCTCCTGGCTCTTGAAGCTGGGACTGCCAGCCTGGCTCTCACAGTCCAGAGCACCCTCAACACCAGGTAATTGTTACCCTGCAGTCCACCTCTTTTCTGTGCGCTCTGCCCAGCATTTCCTCTGATGTAGCAGGGATCTACGACCTGTTTTGGGTCTCATGAGCCTATGTTTTCAACTCACAAATCACCTTTTTGAGCAGGTCAAGGTTTAGGTCTGCAATAACTTCCAGCTGCAAAGAACCTGTGCTGTGCAACAACACCCATGTGGGGCTCTTGTGGCTCATGTTGGCACTGAAGGACTGCCAGAGCATTGATATATGTCCTGAAGAGAAACTTTAAAGTTTCAAAGCTGGGACATGTCCCCACCCAGCTTTGCCACGGGGCTGGTGTTCAAATCCTTACTCCCACCCATGGCATTTTAAGGGATCATCGTCCTCCTTGGCCATGACACATCTTTGACCAGCTATTCTGCTGCTGGGAACAGCCATCACCCCAGCCAGCACCTCCTCACCGGGGCTGAGGTCCGAATGAGGGTTATGAAACGATGCTGCAGCCAGCAGAGGGAGTGCTCAGAGCTTCAGAATGCACTGGGACAGTTGGGAAGTGCCGAGGAAATGTACTAAACCCAAGGTGGGAATGATAGGGTGCTGAAAAAGAAGTTCTCCCTGGCTCAGCTGCCAGCCTGGTGGTGCTCAGCTGTGAGAGGGTGGGGAAATGGATCTGCCATGAACCCTCCTGGAGACCTCAGGTACTGGATGAGCCAGAGATGAAGATCTACATGCTTGAGCCTCTTAGGCTTGGGGAATTCTGCAGAGCCTGTTCTAAGATGCCAAGTGAAATTCCCCCATCCATTCAGTTCTGGCTTTGGGCTCTTAACTTTGGGTTTTGGGCTTTCCAAGTGAAGTCATTGCTGCATCTCAATTAGTAAGGAACCACTCCTATAGCATCTTATTTCCAAAGCAATTGTCCTGGTACCTCACATAGACGCTGGAATCAGGAGGCAGTCTGTGGGCTGGGAGCTGTAGGAAGCTCAGGCTCAGCTCTGCCCACCAAATGAACATTTTAAGCAGATCTTCAATTGATTTTAGGCCAAAGAGAGCAATTTGTATTACTTTAGTGAATTAAAGACTTGACATCTGGCAACATCTATAACAGTCCCTTTTGTTAGAGAAAGGGTCTAAATTATTCTCCATGAAATGCCGCAGTGGTGGCAGGGACTCTCCACTCACACACATTATTAGAAATATAATTAATTTCCCAAATGCACACCATCAAAGACTCATGTCTGGTCCTCTCCCAACCGTGTGGATTCCCCAGATTTTTAAATGAAGACACTTCAAGCACCAATGGGCAATTTTGCAGCTCATCTCTAGGCAGATCAATAACTAAAAGCAATGTCAGGAAGTCAGGTGTCTCTGGATTGTGTTAGGACAAGCCCATGAGAGGATTCTGATGTGGATGAGATAAATGCCATTAAATCACTTGCAGAGTGAGGTTTAAGTGGGGAAAGCATAGCACTGAGTGTTAGGAAGGTGTTGTGCAGGGTGAGCACAACCGCGGGCTGATTAACACCGCATGCAAAGCCTATTGCAGGCCTGATAACAGACAATGGGACACATTTTCACCACTGAATACATCAGGGATGAAAGGGGGATGGGAGCTGGGGGAAGAAGCAGAAAAGAGCAGCAGGAACGACCTCACCTGCCTGAAACCTGTTTTTCTACTGGAGGGTAAGGAAGCTTGCTATACCTATCTGAAAATAAGTTTGAGAGAGACTTGGTGGAAACCAAGACGGTGATTGTGAGAACAGTCCTGATGGTGCACAGAGGCCAAATGCCCATCTGGGCTGGAGTGGTGTTTGATAGGCAAGAGGCAACTACTGAGAGGGATAGTTCAGCTGTCAGCACGAAAGATTTGTAGGGTTTGAATCAGTGGAAGATGACACTTGTTCAGTGGAACAGGGCCAAGGGAAGAGAAGGTGTCTGCTTGAAAACCACCCTTTTGCAGCCATACCCTGTTACAGCTGAGATGGGGCAGTGAACCCTGCCACCAGCCCAGGCAGCCTCTTGATCCTGTTATTCCCTTCCCAAAGCCAGGATCAAATGAGGAGAGCAAATCCACAGGAAGGAAATGTTCCCTCCTACCTGCAGTTGTTTTCCAATTAAATCTTCCTCCCTAACTGGAAGAGATCTCATGCAGCTCTGCAGCAGAAGACACTGTCTGTCCCACCAGCTCTGTCATGTGCTGTTAGCTGGTCCTATCTGTGAAGATGCCTTGACCCAAGACAGCCTGGTATTTCCAGTTTATAATTACTCAAAATAAATGAGTTGACAGCCAGCACTAGCTTGTGATGTGGGTGACTCCTTCAAAACCGGAGCCTATCTCATTCACAGCAAACTAGGACTGGGAAGCCTTCATGAAGATGGAGGGGCAAATGCTGTGATAGATTTAATGAAGGAATAGGGAGAAAAAGGCAAGGCAAAATGGCTCAAGCAGTGATTCATTTAGACCTTTGTTATCATTAACTCAAAATCAGCAAGAACAACCAAGCTGTCAGCAAATCCATTTTAGGAATGAGCAGCCCTCTAAGATCAGTCTGTCTGTAGTACCCTCCACATGTGCTCCTGCAAATCCCCATTCTGACAACACCTGATGGCTGGTGCAGAAGCAGGAGAAAACCCCATCCTGCAGGGTGGTGGGAGCTCCGGTGTGGTGCCTTTCCCCTTCACTGCCACACCCTGCCCCCGCAACCTGTGCTGCAATCCATTTTATTCAACTGTATCTGAATGCCAAAGAGGGTTTGGGCAGGCCAGCAGAGATGTGGTCTCCAGCTTGGGCACTCACTGGGCCTCAGTGAGGTTCAACACACCAGTGCTTTCCTAAGAGAAACCTCTTGTCAGGGCTGCAGGTCCCCCAGCTTCATAGCAGAGCTGTTATTTCCCACTCCATCTGGGATCCTGGCTTGCACACTTTGTTTTACCTTCCTGACAAAGTCACGAATGGCAGCAGAGGGGCAGAGATGTTGCTACCTGCAAGGGAGCTCCATCCACCATCTGGGATTAATACCCCAGGAACCTCTTGCCTCCATCAGATGGTCTTGCAAAAGCAGCACAGGATCAATCCTGGTGCTGGAAATCAGTGGGCAGAGCCAGGTAGGTCAAAGAGACCAGCATGTTTGGTAACCAGAGGCCATGTGGTAGTGGCAGGCAGAAGAGCAGATCAAAAGATGGGAACGATCACCAAAACCCTCCAAGCACAGTGGAAGTGATTTCCTTAGCTCCAGCTTTCTCGGTGGCGTCATGCAGGACACATAGGCCACTTGCAAACTAGCACCATTCCCTGGATCTCAACCCCAATGCATTACTCATCACCCAGGGCAGACCCTTCAAAGCACTTACTGAAGCTCAAGGGCTGTTTTCCCATTCTATTGTAGGGATCTGGGGCTGTTTCCACTCTGATGACCAGAACCTGGCTCCAGCCATTGCTATCCTGGCAGAATCATGCCCAGAAAAGCATGCTTAATTTAAAAGCCAAGTGCCAACATCCCAAGCTGGTTGTTTAGACTAAATGAAAGGTTTTCAGAAAAAAAATCAGTCTGACTTAAATTCCACCCCCCTTCCCCAGGAGATTACTGCCTATCTGGTTGCCTCCCGAAGGTGGGAGCAAAGGCTTAGCAGTGAGTCATCTTTTACTTTGTATACCCCAACAGTGCTATTACTGCTCTCATGTGGGTCTCTCGGAACGGCGAGGGCGGCAGTGGGTGGCAGAAAGTGGCCATGAGGCATCAGCCATCGGAGTGGGTTTGCACCCCAACTGCATGGCTGCATGTGGGGGAATCAGTGAGGCATCCCCAGGAATATCGCCCTCCCCAAGACAGTTTTGGCTTAGGGCAGGCAGGACCTCCTGCCCTACATGAGTGAGGTCTCAAGGGATCGGGATGGAAGCTCTTGAAACACCCCAGTGACTCAGGCACATATGAGATGATGCTCATGTAAGTTAATTAGTGAGTGGAGATAGTACTGAGCATGCCCAAATGAGCCCAAAGCCCCTGGGCTGACTCACTGGAAACAGTGAGGTTCCCCCAGAAAGGGATACCAAAGCAGCTCATAGGAATCCGAAGTTGCAGGCATTGACTCCAATGGCAGGAGCCCTGGAGTGGGACCCAGCAGGTCTGGCCTGAAATGAGGTTTCTTGGATAGAGAGCAACTTTCCTCTAAAATAAAGGGGATGACTCCTATCCAAGGCAGGATTTTTCTCTCTCTTTGTATCACATGTAGAGACGAAGGAATTCATTCTATCACTGGAAAACATCTTTTTTTTTTTTTTTTTTCTGCTTTGGATTAGGTTCATGGAGAAGAGATTGTTCCAGTCTGGCACCTCTTGTGGTTACTGTGCTTGTTTTGACTAAAAAACAGCCGCGTGATCTCTACATATTTGAAATGGTTGCCTTTAATGCAAAAAAAAATTTAAACAAAAATCTCTGCCACTTACTTTCAGGCAAAAACCCCCATTTCTTCTGCATGAGGATCTACCTGGTGTACTGAGATAGCTCAGCAAGAGACCCACCTGGAGAAATGAAGGGAGGAGAGGTGGGCAGATTTGAACCAGGGATACGATTTCCGTTGGTGTCATTACACTTGCTGACCATTAGACATGTCCAGGTATTCACATAGCTACAAGGGCTCACTAGAGCCACCTCTCATAATTAGGGATGCCCTGAACTGGGACCAACTGGAGGGGAAAGCATTATTTCCAACAATTTTTCTGTTGTCTCATTGAACGTTTGCTCATGCAGGTGTTTTAATCACTCTCTGGCCAGCATTGGTGCAGCAGCATGTCCTTGCAATCAGCTCAGATGAAGGCAGAGGGGCTGTTGCAGGGTTAGGGAGAGCCTTGCACACAAGCAATGTCACAGAGATGCAGGAATCACCTCCAGCTCACATAGATCAAGGTGCTGAGGGTGTGCATCCCATGAGCTCCACCGGGAACATAGGCACTGAGGTTAGAATCCTAGCGCCACAGGAGGTGGCTGACAGTGCCTATATCCGCACATGGATTATGCAGGGAAACGTTCGTGGGGGGTCTCCCTTGGCTCTAGTGATATCTTTTACTGCAGTTTTCTTTAAACTGTGGGGAAGTTGGATTAGGTGAGGAATTCCACAATTTCTTAGCTTTTCAAATAACATGTCTGCGATATCACCCAGTCTGACTTGAGCTCCCACCTGCCTTGGGAATTCAGTTAACCCTTTGCCTGTTGGCTTCAGGGCTTGCACCAGGGCTTCACAGAGGGCCCCTCCAGAACCAGGTATCTCTGGCAGATGAAGAGAGGGGGACTCAAGTGACACCACCAGAGAGGTGCCAGAAACAGGGGCTAGCATCTGAATCACCTGCCATTTGGCTCTACCTACTTAGACAAGCACTCGCTTCCCCCTCAGCCCAAAAATACATTTGGACACACATACATGCCTGCACGTGCTATGCAAGCATACCACCTGCTGTTTTGAAAAGCTTACATGCATGGGTTTTTGGGGAGGGTTACTTTCCAAGCAATTAGTAATTAGCTTAGCAGTCTCAGGGGTGCTACCCTGTGTGAGGTCTCCTGATCCAGAAGGGCTGGGATCTCTACAAAATCCTTGTTTCTCTCACCAGAGCCTTTCTGAAACACAGCTGGCACCATAAAAAACCCTCCTCCCCATCACACAGGATTGTGTTATACCTACTTGCCTTGTGGCACTACTCAGAGATGCCAACCCCAGCTATACAACTGTCCTTGAAGGTGAAATAGGTATGAGCTGGTGACATGCCCAAGCCCACCCTGGCTTGGACCTGGCTCAGGGCACATTACTCAGCTTGGCTCTGCCAACACCACACCACACTGTTGCCACGCTCAGTGAATTTTTCAGCAGCAGAATATAAACATTTCTAGTGAAGTGCACTTAGCGTAAGTTGCTTTGCCAAGTGCTGTTGCCTCCCCTCCTTTGCTATGATTACGAGAGAGGGTTTTGTTTTAGTGAGAAAACAAATTGTCCACACCTCTTCCCTCCGCATCAGGCATCCATCACCCATGGCACTGTGGCCCAGAGGGGATGCTGGCAGCAGGGGTGGGCGCAGGGTGTCCCTGCATCACCCGCATCAGGAATGGGAATGAGGTGAGGGCATAAGTTATTGCAAACTCCCGTATAGCCCCTGCCAGCTATAGGTGTTTTAAGTCCCAGCCTCCAAGGCAACAAAGCAACAGGGGACAGACTTGCCCCTGTCATGAGCTGATGGATGGGGATGAAAACCAGAGGGAAATTAAGTGTCTTGCCCCAGGTCATGTGAAGATGCAGTGGCAGAGGAAGGCTCTGTGTGAGCCCCGTGCTGCCCCTTGTTCCCCTGCCCACAGCCACCTGCCCATGGGATGGACCCCAGCCCCACATCCTACTTTGGGGTCTTCACTGCTCAGCTCAGACATGAGGATTTGCTAGGCCTGGCAGCACATGCCCAAAAAGCCCCAGCCCAAAGAAGTGATCCCTGATAAGGTGTGAAGCCCTGGCCTGGAGGAGATGCTGCCACCCAACCCTCTGACCAGAGACAATGAGAGCTGCAAAGACCCGCACTGAGGCACAGCAGCCATGCAAAAAGAAAAGGGGAAAAAAAAAAAGGGAAAAAAAAAAAAAAAGGAAGAAACGCCTGAAAGATACATAGCTGGGATTCCAGAACCCCTCAGAGGTATTCGGGCTTAGCCAACAGGCTCGGATTTTTTTTTCAAAGCCATTAATTACACAACAGAGACATATCTGCACCACTCCACCTCTCTGAGGCAAATAAGGGCCTCACATATATTGTCTAAAATGTGTCACTCTCTGGGCACCATGACATCCTCTCCCTTGGGTATTTGGAAGAATAACCCATCCCATTGTGGTATTTGTGGCTGGCTCTTGTGTCTGTATTTCTGCAGAGATTTTCTGAAAGGGTGCTCAAACCATGCATCTCCAAAATACATCCGAAAAGCATGAAATGTATCAAGAGGGGTAGAGGATTGGAAATATCACCCTGATCACCTGGGCAACTTTTCTGAGCTGATTGCACAATGAGGCCAAGGGGGAGGTCTCCAAGAAGCTGCACCAAGGAAATACAGGTGCATTAAAGGACTGCAATCACCTCTGGCATGGCCCATCACTGGCATTGCCACTGGCCACCCAGTGATAGCTGATGTGTTGAAGCTGCTGGAGAGGATCTCAGAAACAGCTGCTGTGTCTTTTTTCAGGAAAGAACTTACTAAAAGCTCACCTGCTTTCTCTCATGAATCCAGCAATACACAGCCAGACTGGCCAGTTCATACTGATACTCCTGTGAGCTGGACAAAACATTTTTAAGGGTGATCCCTGAATTTTCCTGTTGCAGACAGAGTGAAGTGGTGTGCATGGGGGTGCCTTGCTGGAGGATGAGACACAGACACCCTTAGAAGACATGGTGTGCTCCAGTTCAGAGGCAAGTGGCATCCCTGCACACCACCTTCCCACTGCTCAGCTCCTCCCTGGGAAACATAGGGATGCCTGCTACTCATGCTGCCTTCACAGAACATCCTCATCAGGCCATCCTTGCAGGGACACAGCTATGGGTCACAGTCTTCACCCCAAAGAACTTCTAGTCCAAAGGGTTTCCTGCCACCTCCTGTAACATGTTTCATTTGCAGGATGTTTTGACTCAGAGCTTGCTCTATAGACAGACCCATATTTGTACAATGCTGGAAAGAGCCAGCTTCATCCCCTGGTGCTTGGAAGAACTAATTGTACCTGCTGGAGCTTTTGGTCATTAAACAATCTTGGACTGCCTCTTCCCCAGGACATTCCAGTTGGTATTTTGATGGAAATGCTTAAAAAAAAAGGAAAACAGGAAATGCTGCAGACAGCATCCCAACAAGCAGACCCACCGACCTTCACTTGCTGAACATCATTTGTGCCTTTTCAATTCCTCCTTCACATGTGGCCTTAGTGACATCTCTCCACCCCATGTGTTCCTTCCTGCAGCCTCTTGAGCCATGTGAGGCTGCTCACACTGGAGCTTTTCTCTAATCAGTGGGGACATTGAATTTTAAAAGACATTACAGGAATATCAAGTCTGTCCAGCTCATTAAAAAATGCATTGTTTGTCCTTCATATAAACAGGGGTGAAAACACTACACTGTTTTCACTGACAGCACCTTTTACCACTGTCACAAATTCCTCTGGCACAGTGCAATAACTTATCATGGGAGAACTTAATTTTTGTTTTGCTCAGCAACCTCCAGGTCCTTAGACTGCAACTGCCAACAACTCTCCTGAGCACCTAAGTCCAATAAGTGCTCCAAGGCATTGGTAGATCTGGGCAGGGGTTGATATAAGAGTCTCTCTTTATTTCTGAACACGCCAAAAAAGGTGCCCTGATGATGCTTAAGGGCAACTAGCTTTTTCTCTGCCCATATAACAATCCGGCAACAGAAACCTTCTGGGTTGGGAGCATGGCCTCAAAATGTTCTCTCTACCCAGGGGTGCCAGGAGTCCTAAACAGACCTGCCCAGCTTCTGCTCTTGTTTGCTCCTTGTTGACCAGGGGCCCCTGATGAATTATTTCTCTCACTCTTAGTACTTTGACTTCAATTTTTTTTTCAGGGACCTTCCATATATCACATCCCCCCTTGCCAGTGAATCTTTCCTGTTCCAACAGTTTAGTGTGCCCCAGGATCAATATATCTTAGCATGCAAGGACACAGTGTTATTGCCAGGTTCCTGGGTTGTACAAAGCAAAAGGTATCACTTTCTTATAGCCACTGAAAGATGCTCTAGGACAAGTATTGTTATTCCTCTACCATTAAACAGCTGTGTATAGGACTCTGGCTAATCCCTCTCCAGTCTCACCAGAGATGACTTCTTCTAGTCCTCAGTGACTCACAGCCTACCCTCACCTTCCTTTTGTCTCATCTTGGACATCCTAACCTGCAGGGTCCAGATCTGTGGGGCATGTCTGTAAAGCAGTGTGGATTTTCCTGGCTGTCCCCCCTCTTGACATATGAGAATTTAGGGGGACATATGAGAATACAAACTGGGGTACCTTTGTAGTGCTGCTGGCACAGCACCTGAACAATGTACTGCAAACCCCAGCTCTGCCCACGTTGTCATTTGTGCTGCAATTGTGAAATTAACCAAATGAGCATCATAGGGTGTCTTGGTTGGGCTGGGATTGGGCGACCTCTCCTTTCTTTGGATTATATGTGGAGAGGATGGGAAAAGTCATGTAAATGTCCCCTTCCCCGAAGGCATTTGCTTGGCTCATCTCCCTAGCAGCATCTCTAACATCCACCTTGGCCCGGGACCACTGCATTTCTGCAGTTATTTACATTCCTCTGCCTTTGCTGAAGCTCACATCCCCGCCTGCAACGTCCAGGCTGGTCCAAGCTTTCCTGTTCTTCCCTGTTTCCCTGGAAAGCTTTCTGGCCCAATGCCACGTGTTGGTGGCCACCCACGAGCCACTATGATCAGTTCAGATGTGCCACCAGAAGGCTTTGCTGTCTGCCCCAACACTTCCAAGCTGCTGCAGCAGCAGAGGTTTTCCCTCAAAGTCCCTGACATCCCCTGGTCGTGTCAAGGCACCTTTCAGATACTGCCTTTATTTCACCTCCCACTGTAGCTTCACTTAGTTTCAGCTCACTTTGGTTGGCTCTGCTTTGCCAACCCTGTCCTTGCTCCTTTCAAATTTAATGGGAACCCACAACCGTGATTTTGCTTCTGAACAGCACCAATGACTACAGAGCTCAGACAAATCCAAGAGGCAATGATTTTTATTGTATTTTCAACCTTTCAGGTGATGCCTTGCTGCAGCCCCATCCACTTCCAAACCAAAATGCTTCCTGGGATGCTGTGTTTTTGCAAGATTCTCTGTGGTTAGTGCTGTGCTCTAGAGGCCTTCCTATCACTCTCTTTCTGCCTCCCTGTCTTCAGGTTTGCTGTGTCCTTGTCTTTACTGGTCCTCTCCTTCGCAGGCCCTCCTCACAGGCAATGCCAAGGGTTGGAGTTTGGGGTGGAGGGAGGTATTGTTCCAGCTATCTGCAGTGTAATGTTCTTATGACTGTATTAAATGAAGGGCGGAGGTCACACATCCCTAGTTTAAATTAGGTTTCGGCTGACCTTTAACAATATTACACTCGTGGATCCTCTCATAACTCACCGAATAAACTCCCAAAGGGTTTTACCACCTCCCTCTTTTCTTCCTACTGTAAGGATGCCTGAGGCTTAATGTGCTTCTCTCCAATTTCGCTTTGATTTCTAATCCTTTCCCCTTCCTCCCCCCAATACAGATATATCCACTCCTTTAAAGGTGGGGGGAAAGAACCTGTTCCTTTTCTCTTCTGGGCGACAGCTCTTTCTTTTGTGTCTCTTTCTTCCCTTCCCCGCCCCCTCCTCTTTCTTGACACAATGCACTATTTATTTGCACTGAAGGATAACTAAGAAGCAATTAAAAGATCAAAAGGCACAAACACAAGTAGATCCAGTGGCAACTTGTGGGGTTTATTTTGCTGTGGCTGCTGCTGCTGCTGCTGAACCTTCACCAAACTGCTGCCGTGTTTTTCCCCCAGCCAAAGGACACCTCTCTTAGTGGGTCGCCTCTTCCTCCAAACCGACTTTTTTATGATCGCTATTTTTCACCCCCATTGTTTGCTATTGCAGTTGTTTACTGGAAAATCACTTGTTTTTCTCAGGGAGATTAACCCTCCAAGCTTTCTTTTGTCTACTCTCAGGAGGTCCTTGTGGTGAGCTGGGGGAAGGGAGCTGGGCTCCTTCAGCTATTAACAGTAGCTTACAGCCCTGCTGACCCCCCTGCCAAGGTTGGGTCCTTTCCTTTGATGGGCTTCTGCTTTCGCAGGGAGGAAAGGTGATTTGCTCTTTGTTAAGACCACCTCTGATGAGCGGTTTGCGAGGACCCACAGCTGGGATTTAATAAGTCCTGGGCATCTAGGAGAAACTCCAAAAGCCCAAGGTAAGGAGAAATCTGGAGCCCTGACACATACCGGCAGATGCTCAGTCTCTTTGACGGCCAGGTCACTTCTTTACACATTTAAGTATCAGTGTAGGAGCTGAGAATTGATGACTGTGGTTGAGTCTGGTGTGCACGGCACTGCTTCCTCAGCATTGCCAACCTCTCCCAGATGTGCCGATGTTTCGGTGGCAGCACGCAGCCCTGACACCAGGACTGCTGGGTGTGATAGGCAGACACATCCCAGAGGATAGCTCAGCAAACAGAAGAGTGCTAGGGAGGAAAGGATGCCCAAAGCCTAGTGAGAAAGGATATTCCTGCCCACAATTTCTCGGGCACATTTAGGGAAATTCTGACTGCTGAGACATGCACCAAGCCTCCCATCCTTGGGGCGGGGTGGATTGGGGGGGGGGGGGAAGTACAAACTTGAAAAAAGAAAAAAATAAGGTTTTTTTATAGCGTGCTAGGGTGAGGACTGCTGTATCCTTGCCCTTTCGCACCTCTAGCTATGGCAAGCGCTACCTGAGGTGGGCCAACCTGCCGCTCAGGTCTCAGGTAGCCCTGGTCCTCGCTGTTCCAAGAAGGGTGCGCGCCTGTCCTGCTAAGCGTGCCCCTGTAGAGGGGCACCCTCCGGGGCAGCGGTGAGGGCGCGGACACCAGGCCCTGCCCGGGGGCTGCCTTTGAAAGCCAGCGGGGTTCCTTCCCCGGGACACACACGGAGGGCAGATGTTCGGCAGCAGCGAGCGCCGGCCGAGGCAGCACGGTGTGCCTGCCGTGCAGCAGCGCAGAGCCGCGGGAGCGCGTTCTGCCCGCGCTGCTGCTGCCGCTGCACACGCACGGCAGAGCCTGGGAAAAGTCCCTTTGGTTTAGCGGTAGCAGCGCTCTCCTGCAGGAGCCGGCGGGAAGCAGAGGCGACCCAGCGAGCGGGAACCGCTGCGGGAAGGTGCTCCGCGAGGTGCATAATCCGGGTGCGGAGGGGCAGCGTCCATGTTGCACACGGACACGCGGGAGTGGTTGCAGGGGCTCACTGCCCGCAGCGGGGCAGGCACGAGAGCCAGAGCGGCCGGCCGAGAATGCCGTGCCTTTGCCGGGGAGCTCTTACGAGCTGTTCGGCGGCCGGCGCGGACACCTGTGCCCGTGCGCACCTAGAGAGGGACCCGAGAGAGGACGGGCTGGGCGATCTCCCGTCTCCCGCCCCGCCAGGACTTGGGGCTCGCTATCTCGCAGCGAGAGGCGCGCAAGGGGTGTCCCCCAGCATTTTGGGCAGGGGCTCGGAGTGCGGATCCACAGCTCTTCCCCTCACCTGCGGGGCGGCGGGGGATGCGCGTAGTCCCCCTCCCACCCGGGACCGGCACAGAGGTAAAGCCCCCACCCGGGGTAGCAGCACGCACAGAAACCGTGCAGCAGAAACTTTCTGTCCCCTCTTCCCTCTCGAGCTGGACTCCGGAGGGTTACGAGGGAGAAGGAGGGAAGAAAGGAAGGGAGGGAGGGAAGAGAGGGGGTTAGACCGCTCTGCAACATTATTGGCTGCGTGGCCGGGCTGGTGCTCGCCGGGAGAGCATGCCCATTGGGAGGGTATAAAAGGTATAAAAGCCGGAGCGCCCTGCTTGTCTCCTCGCTCGTGGGGCAGCCAGCCGGGAGCAGCGGGCAGTGAGGCAGCTAGCCCCTTCGCCCCGACCAAGGGGGCGCATTCAGTAAACACAAAAGTGAGAGCCACCCAAGGGGCAGCCAAAGCAGGAGGAGAAAAAGAGAAGGGAAGAGGAAAAAAAAAGGGTGAAAAACAACCCTGGGGGGGAAAAAAAAGGAAAAAGAAAAAAGGAAAAGGGAAGGAAAGGAGAGCGCTCGCTCGCTCTTTCTCTAGAATAACAAAATACCTGATCGTAACAAAATAACATCCTTCAGACAAAATCCGGCAGGGACTTGACATACCAAAAAGGCAAGGCGAGGAGAACGTGCCAGGGCACGGAGAAGGCAAGCCAAAGCCGCGATCGCTGCCAGGGCAGGAGAGCAGCATGTCAAGCGCCGGGGCACACACGGATGAGCGCTGCCGGCAGCCCGCCTTCCTCCCCGGCCCGCCGCCGCCGCAAGAAGTTGAGAGTAGCAGCGGCAGCGCCAAGGTAAGCCCCGCTCCGCGCTGTCCCTCCGCGGGCAGAGCACGGTGGGATCCCGGGCAGAGCCGCGCCGTGCAGAGCCGTGCCTTGGCGCGCCGTGCCAC